>LTAE01001966.1:24470-70369 GCA_001647135.1 Pontederia paniculata | reverse complement strand
TGATGATGATGATGATGATGATGATGATGATGATGATGATGATGATGATGATGACGATAGCTTTCTCTCGTGGGGGCGAGCAATAGCTTGCGGGGTCGAGATGATCTATCTGTGCGATGATAATGATAGTTCATACTCGTGGCGGGTGACGGCTCGCATGATCGAGGGAACTAATCGTGGTGACTATGTGATGCCCTCGTTGGGGCGAGCAATGACTTGCGGGGTCTAGGTGGTCATCAATTGTGGCAGGATGGATATGTGATCGCGAATGATGAGGTGTCATGACACATAGTTCAACTCATACATAGCATGTTTTAACTCCTGCATTGATTGTAAAGTATTTTGTTACATGAAGCTATGTATGATGTACATTTTTATCGTGTTTTCCGATGGTTTTGTTTTCGGGTGGTTTAAATATTTTATGGATATATTTCTTTCATCACTGAGCCATTTATGCTCACCCCTCTTATTATTGTTGTTTTGTAGGTGAGGAGGAGGAGTTAGTCCTCGAGTAGTGATGTTTTAGCTTTATGCATGCTCATCAGGCTAAAAAGGGAAATAATTAGGTTATACATGTATATGAGAGTGTGGAGAGGCTTTGAGATTATGTTCTTATCCATTCTTGTCATATTTATATACTTGTACCTATTCTTCGGACCCGTGTGTCGTTTATCGGTTATTATGTGTCGGAGTATTGTGAACTCCTTGTTAGGGCATCTGGCCCATTACTTTTATCCATTATCATTCCATTTTACCTTATATGATTCGGGCTTGGCCCTTTATACCTGTTGTATATGTCGCAATGGACAAATTTTTAGCAAAGATTATGCCAAATTTTTTGGAAAATCCTAGAGTTAGTTTATTTAGTTTATTTTGAGTCATTGGTTTACTATATTGACCATTATGTTAATGAGTTTGAATTTGAATTGTAGAATGTCGTAACACCCCTTGTTGTAACAAAAAAGTAGTGGCTTATGTATTAAGACAATTAAAGGATCATGAGAGAAACTATCCTACCCATAATTTAGAATTAGCTTCAATAGTGTTTGCTTTAGAATATATTGACGTTATTTATACAGAGAGGAATTTTGAGTTATATACAAATCATAAGAGTTTGAAGCATATATTTGGCCAAAGTGAGCTTAATATAAGACAGTCAGTGGTTAAATTTTTAAAGGATTATGACTTTTTTTATTATGTACCATCTAGGTAAATCTAATATATTGGCAAATGCATTAAGTAAAAAATGGAAAGTATAATTGGCAAGAATGAAAATTCGTAAGCGGAATCTCTTAGACAATGTAGTTCATCCAACCACAATTAAAGGAAAAATGTTGTTAATAGAACATTTGGTAATACAATCTGATTTGGTGAACAAAATAATTCAAGCACAAAATACTAATCCAATATATAAACACAAGTGATACAAAAAAGCTTTGTTTATTCTTTGTTAGTAAAGGCGTTCTGGCTGAGTTATTTCAGCACCACAATTTCATCCCTAAAGGCCATATGTGAAAAAGAAGCTTCAAATTTTGTTTTAAGCACAGACGGTGCAATAAGATTCAGGAATCGTCTTTGAGTTCTACAGAACAAAGAGTTAAAATAGGATATTACCAAAGAAGCTCACAAATCAAAGTTTTTAATTCATTCTATTAATACAAAAAAAAGATCTCTAACGAAATATCTGACGGAAAAATATGAGAAAGAAATAGCAGAATTTATTTAAGTATCTAGTTTGCCAATAAGTTAAGATTGAACATCAAAAGCCATCTAAATTACTTTAACTTTTGGAGTTACCCGAGTGGAAATGGGAACATATTACCATAGACTTCATCATGAGTTTACCAAAGACAAAAAGAAACCATGAAACCATATGAGCAAATTGTAGATAGAGTCACAAAATCAGCACGTTTTTACTTTCTGAGAGCTTTGTGAATCTCTGTGTCAAAGAAATAGTGAGACTTTATGGTATTTCAATTTCAATTGTATGAGATAGAGACCCTCGTACCACAATTAGATTTTCGAGATAAATGCTAGACACATTGATAGTAAATTAAAGTTAGTACAAATTTGCATTCTCAAATTGATGGAGAGACTGAAAGGAGAATTTAGGCTCTTGAAGACATGTTGCATGCATGCTCTTTGGAGCAATTTGGTAATTGGGATGAACACTTACCATTAATAGAGTTTGCATTTAGTATTTTCTTACTCTAGTATTAGAATGTCACTATATGAGGATCCATATGGTAGACCTTATAGATCTCTTACGTATTGGAGTGAGGTAGGTGAAAGAAGGTTAATTGGGCTAAACATTGTGAAGACATATTCTGAACGAGTGGGCATTATAAAATAAAAAATATCGACAATTCAAAGTAGGTAGAAAAATTATACAGATAAAGAGAGGAAAGAATAAAGTTATAAAGTGGACGAGCATGTTTTATTAAACATGTCACCAACTAAGGGCATAATGAGGTTCAGTAAAAAGGGGGCTCATTTGAGATACTTGAGAAAATTGAAGAAGCGACATATAGACTTGCATTGCCTCCAATATATTCGAATATGCATAATGTCTTCAATGAGTCGATGTTGAGAAGGTATTAACCTAATAGTCCACATGTGATAAGAATAGAAGAACCAAATGTTAAAAGAGGATATGACTTATGAGGAGCAAACTTTTGACATTTTGGAATATCAACAACATAATTTGCGGAGTAAAGTGATTCGTATGATGAAAGTGGCATGGAAATATCATCATGGATAATAAGCCACTTGGGAACTCGAAAGCTTTCCACATACTTTTGGTGAGCTATAGTTCTTTAAATTTCATGATGAAATTTCTTTTAAGGGTGGTACGATTGTAATATCCTAACTGATTTCTTCTTAGATAATGACTAAGCTACTTAATTATGAATTGGTTCAGTTAATTTATTAGAATTTAATTTAAGCTAATTTTGATGTTGCAAATATTTTGAGAATGACTAAATCAATTGAGAATTAATTAATTGAAATTAAGTTTAAGTTTGTTATGATGTATTATGTATTATCTTAATTAAGATTTAAATTGATATTATTATTCTATAAGGCACCTAATGTAAAATTGATTTATTTGTATTGTCTTATTTGTTCTTGAGATTAATTAGATCAGAAAAGAACTAAGTAGGCTTAAGTTAATAGATTTAATTAGCCTTAAGTTAATTCATACAATTAAGTAATTTATATACTCTTTTCTTACTCATCTATACATGAGAGCTACTTTTATACCTTTGGGATTAAAGAAGAAAGGAGAAAAACAGAACCTACAATTAGCTAAGGAATGTATGGGTGGATCTAGTGGATTTTCTAAAATTTTGTGAAGTTTTAAACTTCTAGGAAATATAGTTTAAATTTAAATAATTAAATTCTTTGGACTTTTAGAGAATTAAATTAAATGGTTTATGGGTGTGAAATTAAGTTGAAAAATACATTTTTAGTTATGAATGCTTACGTCATCATAATATGTTTTAAAATGCTCCAAGAGTTATGAAACTTCTTTGGAATGATCCTTTAGAAGTTTAGTTTCTGCGGAAGAAGGAATTATCTAAAATAAAATGTATTTAGAGACTTATGGATTAATTAATGAGTATAGATCTAGCTGAACTAGATGAACAGATAGATTTAATTAAAATTTACACTATAAATTGTGTACTTGAAGATAAAATATGAAATTTAAAGGTCTAAAATCTTACAACTAGAGTTCTAATCCAAATGGAATGACCACAAAATCATATGTCTAGAATAAGTTATGAGAAAAACAAGTGACACATAATAACTCTTGAGGTATAAAAATATGAAATTAATATACGCTAAAGGTCTCGAGACTACTTTCAAAGAAAATTGATTTCATCATATTTGGAACTCTTAAGTGAAAACTAAAAATAAATATTTCACTCTGTGTTAATTTGTCAAAAAATGTAGGTGACTTAATTGGCCAACTAGTTTATCTTAATTACTCTTAATTATTTGTTTCATGATAAATTATGAAGTTTGGATTATTTGTCCTATGATTACTTACTTTTCAAATTAATTATATGAGATTATGAATTGATTTGAGTTAATAAGAATGAGTTACACATCAATATTTTGATTTTCATTTGTGATAATCAAATGCTTCAAAGGATGTGTATTGTGAAATGTTATCTTGATTAGTTGTGATTATTGAATTTTTTATGCATATTTCTAATCAATTATGCTTAATATGTTTTAAATGTGGACTTTGAATTTTAGTGTGTATCATGTGACCTTTAGTGCTTTAATGAAACTAATAAGTGAAATATTATGTGGCACAATAGCGATAGAATTAAAATTAAGTGCCACAAAGAAGAATATGTAGGAGGCCATCTCTAGACTTATCTACTGGGATTCCTAAGTAATGGAATCTTTATGTGACTCAAATGAGCAAGCTCTATGGGACAAAGGTTCAAAGAGAAACATGTGATGCATCGATATGTAATATGATACCGTAGTACCAATAGTGAATATGATAGGTAAAGATAACAAATGAAAAGAAAAATAATGTGAACATGTCATATTAGTGTAGGTGAACTACTTATGAGATTTTATGAGTTTTCTAAAAATGGAACTATGAATTGTGAATTTATATGTGCATGAATTGATCGTGCTTATAGATGTTGTCTTATGCTTTTACAAATAATATTTTATGTGAATTTGACATTTAAGAATTTTAAATTTCTTTATATGTATTTAATTTTGTTTAGTAGTCCTACACATGAATATTTGTTCATGGGAGAAATATAATATTTTCTCCTGTACTTTGATCTTGTAGTTAAGAGATGATAGATGGTGACCTATGCTCATGATGTCATTTTGCACGTGGAATGTATCTTGAATAAATAGAATATGTTTTGATTCTTATGGTCCTTTTGGATATGTACACAATGTATGTATATATATATGTGTGTGTGTGTGTGTGTGTGTGTGTGTGTGTGTGTGTGTGTGTGTGTGTGTGTGTAGTAGTCAGTTTACATAATGTGAATAAGCATCCTAAGTTGTAACTAGGAGATATTGTGATTTTGTTTGTTTTATCTATTATGATACACGTGAGGTATTAGTTTTATAATTGCTAAGAGATATTATGTCAACTGTAACGGTCTAGACTTTCATAGTATGTTATAAATAACTTTTGCGCACTCGAGTGTTCAGATTATTACAATACAAGGATAAAAAAATTATGAGAGAAATAACTAATATAGTAAGAGAGAAAAGAGAAAGGATTATTTTCTCTGACATTCATCAATTATATTTTTTTGTTTAATTCTAAAGTATAAATTTTAATCTCGTAACTTATCTCGATTTGTCAATTAGGTCTCTCCATCAAGTTCCATCCAAAAATTTGTTAAATTAGTTTTTAAATGATTAAAATATGTTATTTTTAACCTTATTTAGTACAAGAAAAATATAAAAAAAAATGATTACGCATTTCAAAAATTTTGAGAAAAAATCATTATTAAATATTTTATACACTTACTTTGTTTTATAGTATTTTTTTATTGTCTTGAAAAAAATATGGATAAAATCGAGATAATTATTAAAAAGAATAAGTTAAGATAATTTTGGATGAATTTTGACGGAAGGACCGAATTGACAGATCGAGATAAATTTGGGAATAAACTTATAAATTCATAGTTGAGTGTTACATGTGGAAAAAAATATAGTTGAGGGGTGTAAGAGAAAATATTAAAAATTAGAGAAAATTAGAACATAGATTGAGAATAAAGAGGAAAAACATATGGGAAAAAATAAGAAAATTTTGAAATCAAATCTTGCATGAAAAATTAAATAAATATATAATCTAACTATTAAGTAAAAATGGCCAATTTGTTCAAGTTAACTTTTCATATCACATGTTTTAAAATTTTCATTCAAACAAGATGTAGTCTAGTTTAGCTCCTCTGCTCACATAATTTCTTATCTAAAAATGAGTTTAAAAGTATCATAGTAATTTTTTATAAGTGTACATGGGTGACGATGGTATAAATAAGTTGTTAACTTATATGTAAGTACTCTTAAGTTTAATTGAAAAAATTGAATATGATGATAAGAATGAGTTAGGTAAATCTTTGTCTTGACATTCATTTTGAATTAAGATTATGAATAATTTAGTTAATTTTGATGACCTACTTATAATTCAACTTATAAAGTTAACATGTGTGTGTGTGTGTGTTTATTTTTTCAGAGAAGTATAAACCTTTTACATTTATATTTCGAGCAACTCCTTGAATTTTTTTTTGGAAAGGCAACATTATGATGGTGAATAGTGGTATTTTGTAAATATTTGTGTTTACTCATTTTGGTGATTTCTTTTACCATTGAAAAGGTCCAACATTAGTTTTCTTTATTCCAATGGATTTTTTTTCTTTTCATGCAAGAATTAATATTAAACAATCTAATAAATCATCATTATATATAAAATTTTAACATGTAACCCTCCTAAGTCCTAATAGCAATTAACGCTCTGAAATGAGAAATACAATTGGAGAGGAAAATCATAAGTTTATTATTCTTCATGAAACATATAATCTTGTACAAGTCATAAGATTGTTACATATTTATATCAACAATGAGATATTGATATCGATGATATCCAAATAATATGCATATGTTAATATATACAATGCTTAATTTGATCAACACTCCCTCTCAAGGTGGAGCGTGAAGATCTAGAACACTCGACTTGTGCGGTAGAATTTGAAATCGGTCTCGGCCTAATGTCTTGATGAAAATGTTCATGAATTGAAATTGAGACAGGAAAATATGAGTCTTTCAACGAATGTGTTGTCAAATAAAATGATAATATATTTTGATATTCTTAGTGCTCTCATAAAAAATAGGATTAGCAACAATGTATAGAGCTGATATTTATCACAAAAAAGTCATTGAAAAAGGACGTTGAACACGAAGCGACAAAAAAATAGTGTGTAACAATAATAATTCACTTGTTGTGCAAGCAAGTGTCGCAACCCCAGTTCAAACCTTGGGTTGATCGTAAGTCGCGATCTATTACAATCAATCAAATATAATATAGATGACGCATGTCATAATTCATTTGATATCTCACATAGATATTATCATAAATGTAACCTTTACACATGCAATATATATTGATCTCAGAGCAAATTTATATTATTTTATACTTACACATTATATAATATTTCTCTTAACATTTAACATTCTTGTACAAAAATTATACACTATGAGAAGACATACATCATTATAAAATGTCCAAAGGAGAGACCTAAGTGTTTTATGTACCTCATCCAAAAGTGTCTAAATCCTTACAGAGGATCACCTAGCATGGCCATAACACTAGTCTATTGATCTGAAAAATATTAAAAACCACAACTCAACAAGTAGAAAATCATAGTCTATATATTAGTATCCACTCATTTCAAGGAAAATCATACAAATATATGTCATATCAATTATCATATGTATCATAAGGTAGGATGAACTAAAACATGTATCATCACCAACATATCACATATCCATAGCATATCATATAACATGTCATGTGCAATTATGTATGCAACATGTCATATCACCAGTTGATCAGAAGCATCATATCACCCCTTAGGGTATCATATCATCTTTGTCGGGAAAACATATTATGCCTTAGAATATCATATCATCCTTTTCGAAGAATTTTATATAGTTCCTACATAAAACATATCATTCCTGTAGGAAAAATGTGAACGCATGATAAGTGCAAATGCATAATCTTTTCACATGTCAACATCATCACAGAGCATATAACATATGATTGCATAATTAGCAATTCATTTATTTGATGAGTTCGTATACAACATGTCCAAATCGATTTAAATGTAAATAAAAATATAGTTGCACCAAAAACAATTTCATTTCATGAACTTCACAACCTCAATTAGATTTTAGTTTTGCATATGACAGATTGGGTGATGTTAGTTATAAAATTCATAATAATTAAGAAACATAATATGTTCAAATACCACAAACTTCACCGAAAGCTAGATTCTAAGAAGTTTAATTCATATAAATATCTTCTTTTAACTTGTGCTGGAATGACCACAAAAAGTCAACAACATAGTATTATTCTATTTGCTTTTTGTGCGCTGATATATTGAGTGATATTGAATATAATATTCATAACTCATGAAATAATTAAGAAAATCAATCCAATTTTAAATGAGACTATACTTTCAATGTTTGAATCGATATAAATATCAAAGTTTTATACTCTATAAAGAGATCAAAATATTTAGAGATTTACATATGTTTTATTTCATCTTAGAATACTGAAATTCATAATAATTAAGAAACACAACATGTTAAAATACCACAAACTTCACCAAGAGCTAGATTCTTAGATGTTTAATACATATAAATATCTTATTTTAGCTTGTTCTGGAATGACCACAAAAAAGTCAACAACATAATATTGTTCTATTCCATTTTTGTGCGTTGACATACTGAGTGATGTTGAGTATAATATTCATAACTCATGAAATAATTAAGAAAATCAAATCATTCTAATTTTAAATGAGACTAGACTTTTAGTGTCTAAATCCGTATAAATATCAAAGTTTTATACTCTATAAAGAGATCAAAATAGATATTTTACCTATGTTTTATTTCATCTCATAATCCCGACGGACTATATGATGTACAATATAAAATTTATAGCTTCCAATTTACATAGCCTATGAATGTAATTCCAATTGAATATAGAAGCAAACGTCCAATAGTTTGTGATATAAAAAATGATTTTCACTCATTATAAGTATAATATTTATACTAGAATTTATAATTGGGATAAACTATTACACAAAATAGCAAGAGTGAGTTTTGATCATCTACTCATAACTTATAATATAAAAGTCTGATTAATTTGATTCAAAACCCTATGAAATGTATACTTAAAGGGGCTATAACATAAGGAATTTTCTAATTTTTGGAGCTAAAGGCAATAATTAGTCTTTAGGAAGTTTCAACTCTAGACTTGATTTCAGCTTAGAGTGTGTTCTACTCTTGAACAAGTTGAATTTGTTATACTCCATCAATACTAGAAATTGATAAGACATGATGGTACATCATAACCAGAACAACCCTTGGTTAATAAAAAAGTATAGAGTCAATTCATAGAAAATGAGTTAAGTACTTACCTTATGTTGAAAACTTTAAAATCTCCTCTTAATATGAGCTTGTCTTCAATTGTGTAGCTATTGTTGGTTTCCCTCTAACTTTCAAACGTGTGAGGTGCTAGGTAGGTGAGCATATGTAAAATAGTTGAAACTTTACCTCTTATCCACTTAAGTTATGACTTGAAGTCAGCTTAAAATGGAATCAATTTGTACATGAAGTTGATAGTATTTAGATGTAATGCAATTTAAATAAATGACTTGACTTTTTCTTATATTTATTTTATTTATTCATTTTACTTAAGACATTACATATAAATAAGAAACTACCCTTCATTAGTATTCAAATAAAATATTATAAAATAAATTCCAAAGGAACCAAAGTTTGAATTTTAGGTCGAAGAAAAAATTTGACAATTTTACAGTTTTTTTCATTTTTACAACTTCATTTAACCTAACTAAAACTACTCCTAAAATTTATTAAAAATCATATTTGGTATACTTTAACATAAGGGAATAAATTACCGGGACTTTATTTTTTTTCAAATTTCGCACGTCAAAGATCATATTTTAATGTCCTTAGTCAGCTTTCATAATTTTTAGCATATGAACACTAAAATTAAAATACACACTTTAACACATATAGCATAGTAGATATTAACCATAATAATACACAATTAATACTTATAATATTATATGATTTATAATATTGATATCACATTATACCCCTTTAAAATGAATTTGGACCTCAAAATTAATATACCTTGTTGATGAAATAAATATGGATATTGATCACACATGTCTCATTCAATCTCCCAAGTGGCCTTCTCAATATTTTGGTGTTGCCACAAGACTTTCGCAAATGAAATTACTTTGAATCTTATAACTTATTCCTTCTGATCTAGAATATGAATTGACTTCTCTTCATATGACATATTCTCCTCTATTTGAATGAGCTCATATTCAATCACATGTGATGAATCTGATTTATATTTTCTTAATATGGAGACATGAATCACATCATGTACATTATCCATGTTAGGAGGTAGAGCTAAACAGTAAGCCATTGTGCCAATTCGTTCAAGAATCTCAAATAGTCATATATAATGTGAGCTTAGTTTTCCTTTCTTTCCAAACTTCATAATCTCCTTTGTCCAAGATAATTTTACAAAGACATGATTTTCTTGTTGAAATTCAAGAGGTCATCACTATTATCTACATAACTCTTCTATCTACTTTGTGCTACTTTAAGTATTTCATGAATGATCTTGATTTTATCAATGGTGGTTTGAACTAGCATATGCTACTTTAAGTATTTCATTAATGATATTGAAGTAGTTCCCATCTCCTACTTCTTCTCAACAAATGGGTGATCTATAATTCCTTCCATATAGTGTCTTATAAGGTGCCATATTAATACTGCTATGCAAATTCTATTAGAAAAATGTGTTCATCACAATTACCTCCAAAGTTCAAAACACATGCTCTAAGCATATGTTCTAAGGTCTGTATAGTCCTTTTTTATTGACCATAAGTTTGTGCTGCTAAAAAATACGATGTAAAATATGGATCACGATGTGAAGTGATGATAACGAACACACCATGTAATTGAACAATCTCTTGAATGTAAATTTGGGCTAACTTATTCAAGAGGTAATCCATTCTAATAGGTATAAGGTGGCTGACTTTATTAATCAATCTACTATAACCCATATTGCATCATGTCCTTTACTAGTTCTTGGTAGCCCTTGTACAAAATCCATAGTGATACCTTCAGTCCATTGAAGAATGAGAAGTGGTTGTAACCCTCCAGAACTCCTATGTCCTCCTTTGATTTGCTGACATAAAGGACACTTTGATAAAAAAATCAGCAATATGGTGCATGCTAAATTGGTCATATTTTTTATAGCATGTTTAGTTTAATTTTCATCGAATTCATAGTCACATGCATCATTTTATCTATAAACTCACTTCATTTTGGCTTCCGGAGTAAGAATCTGCATAATATTGTGTGTTTTCATGTCCAGGGCATGTGGCAGCATGACAGAGGATGACCACAATAAATGGAGTGAATTCAAAGGCCAAATCATTAAAAATTTGGGCACCACGCCCATGAGCACATGCAACAATTTCTGAAGGGATTTCACAGCTCGTGAAAAACCACTTTCACGATCGTGAAATCGACGACAGAACACCTATTGTGATTCAAAGATTTCATGCATGTGCTCAACATCACGGCCCGTGAAGGCAATTTCAAGGTCGTGAGCACATTTAAAATATAATACAACGATAATCGTCATGAGCTATGAAGGCATTGTCATGCCCGTGAGAAAATTGATGAGAATGGAGAAGACTGGTACATACGGTCAAGGTCGTGACATCTGGGTCATGGGCTATGAAGAAGTTGGTGATTTTCATTTGATGAGTTCATATACAACCTATCCAAAAATGATCGCAATGTATGTAGAATATAGTTGCACCAATAACAATTTAATTTCATGGACTTCAACAACTCAATTGGATTTCAATTTTGCACACGATTGATTGAATGAAGTTAATTATAAAATTCATAATAATTAGGAAATATAACATATTCAAATAGTACAAACTTTACCAAAAGATAGCACTCTTAGAAGTGTGATCATATAAATATTTTCTTTTAATTTCAAGAAACCACAGAAATTTGAACAAGATAACTTTATTCTATTTCATTTATGTGTGCTAACATACTAAGTGATGTTGAATATAATATTCATAACTCATGAAATACTTAAGAAAATCAAACCATTGCAATTTTAAATGAAATTAAATTTTCAGATGTTGAACCCATATAAATATCAAAATTTTATACTCTTAGGAAGATCTAGAGAATTCTGAAAATTTGGCTATGTTTTGCTTCATCTCAAAATCCGGAGAGACCTCGTGATGTACAATATAAAATTTATAGCTTCCACTTTATTATGAATGTAATTTCAATTGGATATGAAAGTAGACGTCCAATAATTTGTGACATAAAAGTATTTTTCACTCATTATAAATATAATATTTATGCTAGAAAAGGAACCGAACTGTCTCACGACATTCTAAACCCAACTCACGTACCACTTTCATTATCAAAATCTCATTTTCCGAGCTCGATTTTTTCAGCTTTAAGAGAATTTACAATTGGAACAAAATATTACACAAAACAACAAGAGCGAGTCTTGGTCATATGCTCATAACTTCTAATATAAAAATCTGATTAATTCGATTCCAAAGCCTATGGAAAGTAGTTTTAAAGGGGATAAACACAAAAAAATTTCTAATTTTTGGAGGAGTCAAGATAACAATTAGTCTTTAAAAAGTTTCAACTCTAGATTTGATTTCAACTAGGGTGTGTTCTACCCTTGAGCAAGTTGAGTTTGTTATGCTCCATAAATAGTAGAAGATTGATAAAACATAAGGGTAAATCATAATCAGAACAACCCTTGGTTAACAAAAAAATTGTTGAGTTAATTCACAGAAAATGAGAGTTAACTTACTTACCTTATTGTGAAACCTAAAATCTCCTCTCAGTATGAGCTTGTCTTTTATCTATTCATTTACTTAAAACATTACATGTAAATAAGAAACTTTCATATCTGGATTCAAATAAAGTATTTATAAAAATAAATTCCAAGGAAATCAAAATGTCAACTTTGGGTCGAAGAATAAAAATCGATGATTTTATAAATTTTTTATTTTTGCACCTTCATTTAACCTAACTAAAATTTCTCCTAAAATTTATAAAGATCATGTTTAGTATACTTTAACATACGGGAACAACTACCAAATCTTAACTTTTTTTTTCAAATTTTGAACTTCTCAAAAATTATATTTTTAATATCCTTAGTCATCGCTACTTTTCAGCATCTAAACACTAAAACTAGAACACACACTTTAACACATATATCATTGTAAATATTAACCACATAACACAATTAACATTTATAATTTCATATGAATTTGATCATGGAGCAAGGACTTTATGATCGACTTCAATTGAAGATCGTGAAATAATAGGTTGCTTCTTGGTTTTCCAAGAAATTGGACAACCACTAAAGGTGATAAAGTAGTCTGTAATAGATTGTTAAGTGATAGCACAACTAGCCCAATCAGAGTCACTATAGCCAACTAATTTGAGAGGCATAGATGGTTGCAAGTGAAAGCTAGCATGGGGAGTAGATTTTATGTAGTGAACAACATGTAATGCAGTAGTGTCCCAATGCTGCAGTTTGGAATCGTGCATGAATTGCGAGAGAACATGAACATAATAGCATAACTCAAGCCATGTGATTGTAAGATAAATGTGTCTACCAATGAGACGGTGATAGCATTTTGGATGACATAAAGAAGTTCAATCACGAGATAAGTTATGCTTCTACTCAGGAAATTAGCATGGTTTAGTAACAATGAATCCATGTTCACTCAAAATATCTAGAGCATATTTTCGTTTGTACAAAAGTAGCCACATCTTTGTTCTGTTAACCTATCAATGCTTAAAAATACTGCAAGGATCCCAAGTCCTTGAGATGGAAGCAAGAATGAAGATACCTTTTGAACATAAATCAAGTGTCTTTGTTATAACCAACAACAAGAAGATCATCAACATATATGAGAACTGCCAGAAATAGGGAACCCTTAGAGTGAAAAGAGAGTGATATGTGCTTGATTGAAGGAAGTCATAAGCAATGATTGCAGACGTAAGTTTAGAGGAACCAATTTTTGAAAACTTGTCGTAATTCATATAATGATTTTTGAAGTCTACAAACGCGGAGAAAGAAAAATCAAGAAGAGGACCCATGTAGACTTTTTCGTTCAAGTCACCATGAAGAAAGGCGTTATGCACATCCATTTGAAAAATATCCTATTGACGAGCAATAACTATAGCAAGAAGGTAGCGAACTGTACTAATTTTGCTATTGGCCCGAAGGTCTCATGAAAATCTATTTTTTTTAACTTGTGTGAAAGCTTTAGCTACTAGCCTTGTCTTAGTATCTTTCAATTGTATCATTAGCTCTTCTTTTTTTTTATACACTCATTTGCAACCAATAAGTAATTGTTAGAAGGAAGGGATTCTTACATCTAAGTGCCCTTTGATGTTCACGCCAACATGAGTTCCCTGCATTGGCTCAAAAATTTTCTAGGTTCCTGGTGAGAATCGAAAGCACCAAGATAACAATCATACTAAGTGTTAATATTCTTATAAGACATTTTTTTTTGAGATATCGTATACCAAGAGTAGTTGACAAGCTTGATGAGCATATAGAAGAAAATATATTAAGTGTCGTATGATAAATATAATCTTATAAATGAGAAGGAGGTCATGTGGAATTCTAAAAACAATCTGGGTAGACTTGAAAATATTTTCTAATTTTGAATCAGGATTCATTATATCTAGTTCAACAGTAAATTGAAGTATTTCGGTGGAATTTAAGATAGTGAGAGCTGTAACTAGGAAAACACATCAGAAGCACAGAAATTGAACTTAGGTTTTCAAATGGGCTGATGGCTGTCATTCTTCCTTCTCCTCTGTACTTATCTAGTTTTTTTTTTAATTACTGTCATAATATTCGAGGTATAGCTTTGAAGTTGGCTATAAAATTGACAGTCAGTAAAAAGAATTAGGTTATTCAAAAACTCATTTTTGAAACCTATTTAAATAATAATAATAATAATAATAATAATAATAATAATAATAATAATAATAATTGTCTACATCTCTCAATTTTCGCTGATTTTCTTTTGAAAAGTCACGAGTGTACAAGAAATTAAAAAAAAATGAAATTATGAGCTTCTATCCTAATTGGATTTTGTTTCTATCGTCTTGCATTTAAAAAGAAAATGAGCCACCTCCTCCTCCTTGCGTGTGGAGGTTGACAACGAGCCGGCCCTTCTTTCAACCTCGCGGCCACTAGATATCAGCAAGAAGCGGGCCCCATCTCCTCTTTTATTTTATGTTTAACAATTAAAAAAGGCAAAAACATTATTAATTAAATAAAAATTGAAATGATGAAAAATATAAATATGATCACTGAAGGTAGAATAATTAATTCAGTGGTAAGATTTAATATTTAAACAAATTTAAAAGATAACATATAAATGTATGAGATATAATTTATATAATATATCATTTTAATTTTTGTAGTTATCCCATAATAAGTACTACCTTTTTATATTTTAAAACATATTTATTTTTCTATTACAGTAAATTATATTTTAACAAAAAAAAGAAATTTTAATCAAACTAAATTAACAGTCTTGTTTATGTGGATAATTAAAAAACTAATGATAAAAGTTATGGAATTAAAGATGAAATGAGAATTGAAAATTAAGGAGAGAAAAAATAAACAAAACTCGAAAAATGATGACATATTAGAAATTATATCCGTATCCCAAAATTAGAAGTGTTGCGGCAAATACTTTATATTGATGTAGAATGCCTTTTGACGGATCAATTATTCACAACAAAAAACACGCAATTGTCTTCTTCTTCTTCTTTATTCAAATTAAAGCTCAAGTCAAATTTTTTTCTCAAGTGAAGCCAAATTTATCATTTAACAAGTAGCATCAGAGTCCCAGGGGCTGGGTAAACAAGTGCTCATTGACTAATAACAGTTCGAAATTACTTTTTTTTAAAAAAATAGTTAGTTAGAAAATATCTGAAAAAATAAATAGCTGTTTTACATAAAATAAGCGGAAAATTATATTTCTTGCATTTACTGCAACATCTCCCCCATTTAAAAAGTCTACTTTTTAAATTATTATTTTTTCTTTCCAAACATATGGATATTCAAAATAATAATACTTAATTTTTAAAAATTAAACTTAATATTACTAGTTAAAATAGATATTTTCTACTTAAGTAGGTAATACTATATTACTTAATTTTTTAAATTTATACGGATAAAATAAATTGATGTAAATTTAACAATGATTAAAAAATTAAGTAATATAATATTACCTAATAAAAAGTACCTTTATTTTTTTAATTAAAATAGCTTGATGATTTCTTACATTACCTTGGAAATTTGAATTTCCATGTCAACAAGATGTCCACATTTACAAGTAACATATGAAAAAACAGGTAGCAAAACGGGAACCACACGCTTCGCCCAAACTACATGTATATATAGTTTCCTTTTCAAACGTCCCTCTCTCTCTCCTCCCTTTCTCTCTCCTCCTCTGCTCCGACGACCAAATTGGCAAGAAGAAGAGGTGGAGGAGGAGGAGGAGGAGGTGGTGAAGACCCAGACGGAGACCAAGGAGAAGAAGGAGCGGTTTCCATGGAGGCCGAGATCGATAGGCTTCCGGTAGACGTTCTTGCACACATCCTGACCCTCATCTCCTCCTTCAAGGATTTGGCACAGTGAGGAACTGATTCCTTCTTGCTTATTTTTTGCTTTCACGTGTCTGCACCCCCTTCTTCCGTTCCCCTTATTGTTTCTTTATCCGTTCGTTCGTTCGGATGTGTTTAATTGATCTGTTGGTTTTGAAATTGATTGAGAAGGGCGAGCGCGGTTTGCCGGAAGTGGCGGCGAGGGGTGGAGGAGTCGCTGGCGAGGAGGGAGAAGCTTAGCTTCGCCGGCTGGAAGGTGGACGACGATTCCGCCGCTCGGTTCGTGCGCGCCGCGTATAGTCTCAGGGACCTCGACATGTATGTGTTTTCGTTTCCTGCTTTCTTCTTTTTTGCTTAATTCTGCTCGTTACAGTACTAATTTTGCCCTTAACAAAATAGCAGTACCAATTTTTGAGAAAAAAAAAAACTTGACGAGCATGTGTCTTCTGGAATTGGGGAAGGAATATTTCTAATGAAATTTATGGTTTAGAACCCTTTGCTATTTGATGTTTTCAGATGAAGAATTCGAATTCTAACCGAACTTTTGATAGTTGGTACTCACTTTTGCTATCTTTAAATTGTTGTCAAAGAGGGAAATTAATCATCTTCACGTGTAAGGAGCTATTTTCTATTTGGAACAATTAGCATTTTTATGCCTTACCTCTGAAAGAAAGAAATTAAAACTGCATATTTCTTAAAAGTTTTTAGGGACTGTTTGGGTTCTCTTTATAATGAATGAGTCGAGTAAATTCGTGTTCTTTTATTTTCATTGACGGAAAAAGTTAAATTTGGACGTTTGATATCTAGTTTGAATGGTAAAAAAATTAATTTTGGGTAAAAAGACTAGCTGCATGTGCAACAATCTCCAACAACAAAAAAAAGAGTATACCAACTGCTGCTATTGAACCAAGATATCCAACAAAAATAAATAAATGAATGTTTATAATATAATAATCTATTCTGATTTTGCAGCAACCTATGAAAATATCAATAACTATATAGTTGTTTATGATTTCATAAAGTAGGAAAAATCTCAACAAGTCCATCCAATCATCAATTTCAATATCTTTCCATTGGTATTTTAACCATTGTGAGGCACTTTTTGAAGAGTGTCTTACTTTAGATTTTGAAAACCTATGTTAACAAGATTAGGAACACCCAGACAGGGCCTTGAGCATAATCCACTGTGAATCATGCCCATAAATGACATAATTTTTTTTCCTTTTGTATGACCGTATGACCACCAAATGTTCTTATTCAGCTGAAATAAGAGACAAATCCAATAACACCTGACTCTGTGCATATGTGCGTACTTGAAACGTTCATAGACATGCACTTTCCTATTATCTGTTCAAGCTCATGTATCAACATAAATGCAGTTAACCATTTACCACATTACTGTTCCAGTTTTTGTTACACCTTGGCTTAATAACAAAAACTGGTAAACTAAAGGCTTCATTTGGGTTTACACATGCTCAATAATTCCACCTCAGTTCATAAATTTTCTTGCTCCTCTTCCATATCCAGTACAAAGACCTTATAGGATATGTTTCTATCATGAAAAGAGAGTAAACATGAAAAGAACAGTGTCAAGTGTGTTTTTTTCTTCTTCATCAAAATAGTTACAGCTTCGAAAAAAGAGTATGTGAAAAAATTTTGTTTTACTTTCCATTTTCATTGTAACTATTGCATATGTTTTAAATGAATTTGGTATGTTCACTAATTTTGTACCTTCCAAAACTTTGCCTACCCCGACCATGATTAATCTGGATATACATAATATAGGGGCTCTTTTTGTTCTTCTAACATCTGGATTTTCTGAAATTTTATTTTGGTGAATGTTTCAGATCACACTTGTTGTAACACAAAATGATATGTCACCAGATTTTAAACGTATGCGATGTTGGCAAACGGAGTAGTATGAGTATCACCCACTATTGAAATGACTATATTGTTGCATGCCTCATAAATCTCATTTACTTTTTTCTGCTTGTTGGTTAAGTTCAATGGAAAAGTAAAATTTGCATGTCCTATGTCCAAAGATATATAAAACGAACATTTGCCGGCTAGTTCACCTTGTAATTTTACTGTAGTTTTTCAAATGGAACCATTTGACAGAACCTGTATGTTATATAAGTTTTAAACCGAGTATATCTAAATATTTTAGAACAATGTTCTCCCCCTCAAAAAATAAAAAACGAAAACGAAAAAACTAAAGAATAGAAGAAGGTTCTTGTGACTTATTAAAAATGTTAAATTTGTTGCCACTTTCATTTTTCGTTAGTAAACATTTACTAAATTGCCTTTCCATTTTTTATTTTGTTTTCTATAGCTCTCGTAGGTGTTGGGGTTGCCAAATAACTGATGAAGGACTTTACAAGATTTCTTTGGCTAAGTGTGTCGTCAATCTATCATCTATATCCTTGTGGGGCATGGCTGGGATCACAGATAAAGGTGTAATTCAGCTGGTAAGTACATTTTCATATCAACAGCTTTTATAGTTTTCATAGATCTTCCAGGTTTATGACATATTAATGTAGCATTTATCTTTAAGTTGATCGTCTACCTTTGCACATGAAGATTTTTTAGGGCAAACATGCCAACGGAATTTTGTCATAACCAGCTTCTTGTGTTGTACCACATAAATCTGTCCATTGAATGAACTTGTTTTTTTTTTATTTAAGTTACTGGTACATATAATTCATTATTATTTCATTCTCTTGTTTCTCTATGTTGTGTTAGCTCAAATTAAGGTCTCAAATCCAATGGTAGTTCTTTTTTAAGAGGATTTTTTTTTCAACATAACATTCATCATCATGTTTGGCTGGCTGCAATACTTGGCAACCATCCTTTACTCTCTTAAAGAAAAAACATTCATCATCATGTGCCATGCATTTGATTGCATGTGCACAGTGATTTCAATGTCTGTGTAGCTTTTTTCCTTAAAGTTTTGTGTTTTTCTGTTCGTTGAACCTGTGAGATGCAAAACATTTGCACTTTATTGAGTTTTTCCATCTGGGAATGTTGGCGCAAGTGCTAATATGTACAGATATGTGTGTAATAAATAACAACCTAAATATGTATATAATCATTGTGTTGAAGGCTCCGATGTCAAGTGAAATGCAACAGGATCTCAAAAAGGAAAAATAGATACAATAGAGTGCTTAGGGAAGGTAATTACATTGAAACATTTCCACCAATAGAGATTATATATGAATTTCAATATGTTTACCACACGCGTGCACGTATGCAGAGCATCAACATATGTTTTTTTTTTCCACTTGAATGACCGGTAACATAGTTTGAAGTACTTGCCATTGATTCAAATATCATGTTTTCGTTATATTAGTAAAACTTTTATACAATTAACCTTGCAGAAAATCTCTATCTATATGTACTGCATACAGATTCCATCTGCCAAAATATTCTTTTAAACATATTGATAACCAGAACTCTTCTAATTTTCTTTTCAATTGATTACTTAATGCTTCTTCCATATATTCATTTTTGTTTTGTGACTAATACCTATTTTGCAACTTTTCTTCAATATCTATCAACATCAGCATTCCATTACTCTTATGCTTATATTTTTGTGCCTATCAATATTCCCTTTCTTCTTCTTTTCACTTCATGAACAGATATCTTAAAAGCATAACTTGTAATGTAAAAAATAATCACTAGTTTGATCCAACATTTGTCAGGTTTCAAGAGCTAATTCTTTACAACACCTGAATATTGGTGGCACATTCATCACTGATGAATCCTTATTTGCAATTGCAAATAATTGTCCAAGTATCAAGGTAAAGCATTTGACTGCACTTTTTAGTTGTTGTTGTTGTTAAGTATCACAGTTTGTAATGATCTTTAGTTTCCTCTGATCCGAATACGGATGGGTTGCAATGTCATATGTTATCTGAAATAATTGTTCACATATCATGGTAAAACACTGGAACATGTTTTAATTATTGTTGAGGATCAGACTTTTTAATGATGCTCATCTTCCTTTTATCTGGGATTCGATGTCAATGGCTCAATTTAAATATGTTGATTGCTCTTATAACGTATGTTAATAGTGTATGCGATTACTTCAATCTCAACTACAATTTACGTGCTGAACAATTGGATATTCAAATATATTCAAACATAATGCATGATTTTGGGCATTTACAAAAAATGCACATGTTCAAATTTTCGAGGGCCCTAAATGTAGGAGAGCAGAAATATAGTTAGACCAACAATAAAACGGAAACATGTTAGTGCAACAGTTTTATCTGTTCCTGTGTGTCTGATGAAAAAACTGCAATAATTCCTTTATGTGTACCTTCTTTTTCCTTTTCTAAGTTTCAAACAGTGATAATTATATGAAGTAGTATTTGATAATTTGATACTTTAGAAGTTTGAAATTGATAAGTAAACTTTGGAAGATTAAATGACAGGAAAGTGATGAATTCGTTCAGTTTGCTCCTATTTTGGTTGCAAAATTTATTCTCAAACTTGTTCAAACTATCACATTAATTGTGCAGAGTGTTATTCTTTGGAGCTGTCGCCATGTAACATCGAGTGGTCTGATCATGCTTGTGAACAAGTGCCGCAAGCTTCAGTCAATCAATGTGTGGGGAATGCGTGTACCTGTGGATTGTTTCGTCAGTTTGCTCACAATCAGCCCTGCTCTGCAGATAAAACCTTCCGAGCATCTAAACATGATCAGGGCATGGCCAATACCGTAAGATCATTGCTCTCCGCTAAGAATTTATATTTATTTGCTTGCCTTGTGATGCATGCGTACATGTACATATATAACACCTTCGTTCATGGTTTTTCCAAATTTATCTTGTATATGTGTGTACATATAAACATACAAATATAAGATGAGGTCAGGAATACCTCCAAACAAGGGTCAGACACCAAATTGTAAAATAAGTGGATGTTTTATGCATATAAATAAACGATGAGGAAGCAATTGAAAATCCTCTGGTAAAGAAAATACAAAATTGTCCTTATTATATATCTTCGATGCTAGGATACACAATGAAAATAAGATTAAATATTTTCTTAGTCAAGTCAGTTTCCTTTCTTTGTTATATTTACATAGTTAATATGTTTGCATTTTATTGAGTATTTTTTGTGGATGGTTTCTTAAACTTTGCTCGGATCCCACTTTATTATCTCTAGAATGTAACTAGATTGTCCATCGAAGATAATATTTTTTTTACTTTCTGTCCATAGACACATGATAAAGTTGCGTAAGCAAAAAAAAAAAATTTAAAGATCTGTTTGATTGGGGATGACAGAAGGGTAAAAGTGAAAAATTATTTAACTCTATTTGATTGTATTTTTAACGGAAAAGAATATCTCTTTTATTTATCGCAATTTCCCTCCAAAAATTTATTTTTCTTTCAAATTCAAGTTGAAGTGTAAAACAGGGTAAATAAATATTGAAAACATATTTTTAGTTTTAACCATATATAATTAAATACATAAATGATATATTAAGATATATTCATCCAACAATAATTATAATTTATTCCCTTCTCTTTAATTATTATGTCATCCAAATAATATATCACGACTTTAGATATAAATTTTTTTATAGTTCATAAAATAGTGAAAAGCATCATTGTTATTTCTAAAAAAATCGTGCAAAACACTTCCCGTTAAGTTAAAATAAAAGAATGGGTGTCTTTATTGTCACTCCTAAAATCTTAATGACACTCTTCTTTTACCCATTCTATCCTTTACTTTTTTATACTATAAGAATCTTAAAAGACTTACTTTTTTATATCCAACAACTTTGTAACACTTATCCTTATTTTTTTAAAGTTAAACTAATCAAATAATGATTAAGTTTTTTTCTACTTTACAAGATTGAAAATATACAGAGCTAAGTAATTGCAAAAAAAAATTTCTTTGATACCTTTAATTATTTATTATACTGGTAGCATGCTTCATTACTACTTTAATACTTTTTTATTATATTATAATCTAAATGTGGTTTTAAATTAACTATTATTAATACATCATTATTTGATGAGTTTATAATGACCACTAAATTTAATATGATTTTCAAATATTTGTTCGTCTAAGTCAATAAAATAAAACAATTAAAAGTTGTTAAAAGTAAAAGATAAGATATAAGAATAATTTAAATGTAAAGTATGAGTCCAACATTTTATAGGATTAAGTTACTTAAAAAATCATTATATATATTTTTTTCTCTTTAATATTTAATACATATATACTTATTTATCTTATATGCAAATGAAAGCTGAAAATACTATTTATATATCATATTCAAATAATATTATTTTGTAGTATCATAAAAGTTCAAACTAAATATACATTTTTTCATCATTCGAGAAGAAAAATAATTTAAAGTACTATAACTCCACAACCCAAAGATAAAATATGGGAATAGGTGGTGAGTTTTAATATTATGGTATAATGACTTCTCATCTTCTTTTTTAATTATTTTCTTAACAACATAAATGAAATAGTAAATTATGTCCTAGTTTTCTGGTATGAGTATTAAAGTTACTCATATACTTTATAATATAATAAAGTAAGGGGTAGAATGGATAGAAAAGGAGTGGCAATAAGACTTGAGGAGTGGCATTAAGGCCACTTTCTTCCACCTCATCACATGGACAGCCCAATCATCTTTTTGGGTTTTACAAAGAATGCCTTTTTCGATAATAACAAAGTTAAGAATAGTAATAAAGAAAACAAAATAGGAGCAAAATACTTTAAACTTTAATGATATAGAAATTGATCTATTTGTCCATCAAATGTTTAATGAAGTTTCCTTGGCATAGGAATGGATCTATTTTCAAGGAAGGATCAATGGTTAGTGAAGATAATAATAATATTATTAGTATCGATGCATTACCATGAATCATTAATATATTGTGAAGAGGAAATGGGTAATGTGAAGTGTGAAGTTGGTATCTGCAATTAATAATATAAATTAAGAACAAATGCTCCTGCCCCTAACCTAATCAAAACCTTCTACCCAATTACACATGTCTCTAACAAAGTCAAGTGGCCAGCCGGGGTTTGGTCACCACTACCAACCGCCACTACCAACCACCTCCTGCCACTGCCATATTTGCAGTCACAAAACATAAAAAAAAAAACAGCTCTAAAGATACCTTTTTACTATTAATTTAAAATAGGATAATAGACAAGATTCTTTAGTATTAACTAACATAAATTTAGATACCAAATCACTTTCCACCAGTAATGGAGCTAGAGCGACAAAATGGGAGAGGCCACTCTATACAAATTTATATAATTATTAGAAAAACTTTAATTTTTTTTTATTTTTGTTAATTAGATATACTATCGATAATTCTAAAAATTAACATATTAAAAGAACATCTTTATATTTAATACGTGAATAACTAAAAAATTAATTTTTAATATACGCAACATTAAAATTTGAACTCAAAATTTATAATTTTAATATCATGTTAAATTGCTATCAGTGATTATAAAAATTAAAAATTATAGAAAAAAATATCTTTATATTTATAGTTGTAACACAAATAATACAAAAAAGATTTAAATGAGGTTATTAAATAATATGCGGCTGGTAATTTTGAATAAAGAAAAGATTCAGAAAATTTTTAAACTAAAACTATCAATAATTTTATGTGACCAAATATATGGTGCAAACACTGCTGCAATATTCTCATCTTTCTCAATTTAAATCTAACATAAGACATCAACTCGCTAGCCAATTGAAATAATCAATATTTTTTATTGTAATAATCAAATATCTTTTCTCTCTTCATAATTGGAGGAAAAAAAACAAACAAAGAGATTGGCTCCCACAGCAGCATATGGATCCACTAATTAGTGCCCACATTGAGATGATTGGATTGGACAACAGTTGGCGTGGTGCACATGACACAACACTAAATTTTTAAAAAAAAGTATACAAGTTTGAGAACCGAGAAGGAAAGGGACGCTAATGGTGATGGTGGGTAAACAACAAAAAGATACAACTGAGCAGATCGAGGGACATGAATGGATCTCATCACTTGATCCTCCGGCAGAGGGTGACGCCGTCGCCGACGGGGAGCTGGCAGATCTCGACGCGGGGGTCGGCGGCCAGCGCCTTGTTGAGCTCCAGCACGAAGGGGAGGTAGTGGCGGACGTACTTCCGGAGTGGGGCCTCCGGCGGCGCCACCACCGCCCCGTTCCAGAGCGTGTTGTCGTAGGCGATGAGGCCGCCCACCTTGACCAGCTCCAGCAGCCGCTTGTGGTAGTTGATGTAGTTGTCCTTGTCCGCGTCAACGAACACGAAGTCGAACGATCCGTGGTTCGCCTTCTGCACGTATAGACAAAGAAAGTTGCAATCTCAAATTTATTAGAACAATTCACATCATAAATTAAATCCCTTGATTTCTATTCATGTATATGTATACGATCTTACATCCTCCACCAGTTGGTCGAGGACGGGCATGGCGGGACCTTCGCGGAAGTCGATCTTGTGGGCGACGCCGGCCTTTTGGATCGCCGGGAGGCCGAGCTCGTAGTTGTCTCGGTTGATGTCCATGGCCAGGATCTGATAACAGAAGCATATATGTTTAGCTTAATTATGGCTACGAACAATCATACTCTGATGAGCAGCAGATGCATGAGACGCACCGTGCCGTCGTTGGGGATGGCGAGGGCGGTGGCGAGGAGTGAGTAGCCGGTGTAGACTCCGATCTCCATGGTCTTCTTGGCGCCGATGAGCTTGAGCAGCATGTTCAGGAACTGCCCCTCGTCGGCCGACGTCGTCATCAGATTCCTGCAACGCGGGGAGATCGCCATTAGTTACAGAAGAAGGTTCAACTCGTGTACAGAATAGACTATAAAGCGTGCACGCATCGGTCGGGGGCATGCATGCAGTACGCACCATGGGTGCTTGGCGGTGATCTCCCTGAGCTCTCGCATCGACTCGGGCTCCCGCGGGTAAACGCTGGTGTCCAATATGTACTGAAGCAACAGCAGCATCAGACAAAAGGGAGTTAACCGTATGAATACATACATAGAATCATAGATAGATACAGTGTTGGATCTGGTTGATGAGATCATATGGATCTTGTTCTGTTGGTTACCTGGTAGAGTTGGTCACTTTGGAGGAGGCTCTTGTGGCCGACCTCCTGGTGCCTGAACTGCTGCTGCCCACCATTCTGTGTGTTGTTGTTCTCAGAAGCCATTGATCCCGATGTCTCTTCTCTCTGTTCTCCTCCTCCCCCTCCTACTACAACAATACTCCGAAGCGGGGGCGAGAAGAAGGAGATGGACCAAGTCGGATGCGCTGATGCTGTGTTGGAACTCGAAGGGCCCGAGCAGTTTATAAAGACGATGGATGGATTGGGTAGTGGTGTATGTTTGGTCTGAAGTTGGTGAGACTATGACATTTGGGTCCATATGATGTGGTGCTCCTGGAATGGTTGGTGAGGTGGGGCCGGGTCGCTTACCCTCTGACCGTCTGATTCTTCATTTCTTCTGCCAAAATATAAAAAACCAATTTTGCCCCTACAAATATTAGTCTCCTCTTTCAAAAATTATAATATTATTATCGAATTAATTAAGTAATAATAATTGAGAAAAATATATATATAACGCAATTGTAAAAAGTATGACACTTTCTGCACTAGTAAATATTTATTAAATTATTTGATAAAAAAAATATCATCTAATGCGCTATACATACTACACTGAAAATGTACTACCTCTCATTGCCCTCATAATAATTTATGTGTAAAAATATTTTAATAAAAATTTGTACTCCATCAAGACGAGATGTTTGCTCTTTCTAAATAAAATTAATTAGACCAAAATTATTTTGGGATGAATTGATTATCCAATGGAATGTTTTAAAATAAAATTTAAGTTGTTAGGCTACTCATCTTTGACTCATGAGTTATTCATATTACCAATAAAAAAAGAAAAAAAAATATTTCACTAACCCTTACAAAAATAATCAAGGACTTTGTTTCTTATATGGTCGTGTAATTGAACATTTTTTTCCATAAATTTTATACCAACAAACTCGGTTTTTATATAGTTATTAAGGGCTTTTAATTATCATTGATTCATATCCCATAAGAGGCACATACTTTTTCTCTTATTAGATAGATCTCACCAACCAGGTAGACTCCCTTTTTTAACTTACATAATGGACACTCTCCACATGATTGAAGAGAGATTATTATATTATCAAATTTGTTATTTTTAAAAAATAAGAAGAGATTCCTATTATATTCAACAATTGTTATTATAAAATAGAAATTTTCTAGTACATGGTTCTTTATCATAATAATTAGGTAAAATTATTTCTAAAGGATAAACAATTTCGAGACCCTTTTGTTATTAGAGACGTTTACTTGGGATTAATTTTTTTATCTTAAAATAAACTATACCCACGTTCTCAACTCATCGGTATTTTGTGTAGGCCCCAAAGAGCGACCCCCATCCACCTACTTCTAAGATGTGGACGTCTCCTCATGCTTAATATAATAATTTGAATAATTAAATTGAGAAGCAACATGTTCTCACCAGGATAAAAACAAAAAAAAAAACAAGGATAATGTAAAAGGAAAGAAAAAGGTATAAGGGAAGAAAAAGGAAATCAAAGAGATTTGTACCGAAAATGGCATATTAGGAAAAGATGAAGGTGGCAAAAAAGGAAAATAAGAATTAAATTTTGGGAGATTGAAAAATAAGAAAGGAATAAAGAAAATTGAAAATATAGAAGTTTGAATAGAATAAAAAAGAATACAAATAGAAGGAAAAAAAAGTTAACTCTGACCTTAGCTAAAAGAAATGCAAAATATAGATAATAGCAAAACATATCGCTAAATAATTTGTAATATAAAAATGTAAATGATTTTTTTAATTTCTTTTATACATTATTCAGTTTTATCTTTAAAATTTTTAAAACACAATTATTCAGATTAAAATAATTCAACCATTAAAAATTATTCGGTCCAAATAACCCTATTGGATATCTACTCTTATTCTAAAAATACTAGTCATAACTATTACCTACAAAATTTATTAATAATATAATTCATATAATTTAAATAAAATAGAGAGAAATTATTTATAATGGTGTTCATGGGTCGGATTCGACTTGATCTCATACTAAATTTGATCTATCTTGATTAATTTTTATTAGATCGAGTTGATGATAAATTAATCGTCGAATTCATTCTAACTCAATCTTTATTTGATCGAGTTGGATCGGATCAGGTCATCAAATTCTCAATTATTTTTTTTCCATATTTTTAATTATTTTATAATATTTAATGTCAATTATATTATTAAAAAATATCATATTTTTAAAACGTTTACAATACTTTTCAAGAATATAATGTATTAAATTTTATGTATTTAAATTATAAAATAATATAAATTTCTTATCTAGATCAAATTGTCCAATTTTAATAAAAAATATACAAAAGTTCGGGTAGCAAGTTCGATAAGGTTAATCGAGTTTGAAAAATTAAAATTCGTATCAGATCCATTAATCATCCAGTTAGTTCGAGTTCGAACCAATTAACAATATGAACTGACCCAATTTAAATTAGATTGTATTCATATTTTTCAAATACTAATATTCATGTAAAATTATTTTTTTTGTACTTCAATATATCTCCAACAACATACATTGTGTTAAACTTTATTATTTAATATTATTTTTTATTATAAGTATAATATATTTTATAAGTTTGTTATAATTGTAGTTATTTTATCTATCTTGTTTATTTTTCTTTAGTTAATCTTCCTTTTATTTGGTACGAGAATAAGAAAAGTGAGAATTAGTTAGAATATTTCTTTTTTATTCTTGTAAGAAGAATAGAAGTGAAATATTCTTAATGAGATATTCTTGAGGTGTGTTTGGTTGATTAGTCGCTATTCCAATGATATTATTAAATATAAATTTTACTATATATATATATATATATATATATTATTAAATAAAATTAAATATTTATTGATATTATTAATTAAATTAATTAATATATTTTTAATTATCGAGTTAAGTAATTATAAATAACTATTAGTGCTAATTTTAACTATACAAATAAACATATTTAGAATAATATATAATTAGTCTTCATTTTAATTTAATAAATATTAACTACTAAGATATTATAAATTAACTACTAAATAATTATAATATTATATTATTAATATTTTAAATATAATTAGCTATTTATTGACATTAAAAATTAATTAAAAAAAAAAGTAACATAACTCTAATTATTGAGTTAAATAATGATAAACAATATTAATGCAAATTAATATGTTTACATTAACATTAATCTTTATTTTATTATTAATAAAATATTAGCTACTAAATAATTATTATATTAAATAACTAATATTATAAATGACTAGCTAATTAACATATCACACTATTCTATTTTCAATAATATATATTATTACCAAATAATGAGATAATATAATAATTAATTAATATGTAAAATTTGTAATATCAAAATTTAAAATATTATATATTTATTATTAATGTTATACTTTGAAAATAATTAATGTAAAAAATATTAATTTAATAAATAATTATATATTTATTAAGATAAAATAATTTAATGAAATAAATTTAAAGAAGAAAAAGGAACAAACAAATTGTTCTTGCTATTGGCAAGAACAATTTATTCTTCGTTTGGTAACAAAAATAAGGGTTTCACGAAAATCGATGTGGTTTTAAAATTTGATAAAAAATTATTATTCTTGGACTGTTTGGGTAAAAAAGCAAGAACAAGGTGATTATTCTCATCTTGTTCTTATTACAAACAGGGTCTTAGTTTATTGTCAATTCTTCTTAATTTACTTGAGTTAGAACTTTTCAAAATAATTATTATATATTTTATTTATTATCTCTTGTAGAAAAAAAATGAAATTACCAAAATAATATACGAGATACCGAATGAAATAATCAAAATTTTAATATTCAAATTAGTTTTTTATTACTACTGTGTACCACATTTTTTATTTAATGTTAATGTATATTGTATTGTGTCAATTTTTTAATATTATATAATTTAGACTTGTTCGTGAAAAATACTTTTTATTTTGTTAGTTTTGGGTTTTCTTATTTCGAAATCAATTAACAAATTTATTTTATAAACTGACAAGTCTCTAAGACATTTATTGATCAAAGAAATAAAATAGGACATTTATTGATCGATCTCAGATGATAAATATTAACTAGTTGTACAAATTATTTATCATTATTGCTGTTCTAATCATTTCTTATTAAAGCTTGTCCAGTATTTATTTTTCTAGATATATTTAAAAGATATTTTGATCAATTTTATTTTATTTTTGATTCATAGATCCTATCTTGTATAATAGTAAGAATTATTTTTTTTTTTAAAAAAAATATCTAGCTGATAACTAACATAATACTTATTTGAATTTTTTTCCACTAATTTCGCCAAATTTTCTTAATTTGATTGAGTCATAACTCTTTTACAATAATCATTTGTTATTTTTCAATTCTTTTTTTAGGGGTAAAATATCTTTAAAATAATAAGAAATTATTATTTTAATTTACTTGGGTTTGAACTTTAAAACCAATATTATCTGCATTTATATTTTCAAAAAAAATAATTTTAACAGTAACTGAATCGCTATATGTGACTCGGTTGAGTTCACCACCATATAGGCAGTGTTTGATCATTCAACGTTACGTTTTGCCCCAAATATTTTATCGGGTGTTTCATGTGAGATAGAAAACACTGATGACCAACATTTTGGAGAGCAGCCAAACATAACCATAGTTCAGCAATTACACCTGCTTCCGAATATTTTGAAAAAAGATATCTCCTCTTATAATTTTGTCTCCAATATATTAAAACTATAAGAAATGTTTCAGCAAAAATAGGTATACGACGCTCACGCACCTTTTTATCACTATCAATTTATTTACAATATCTTTGTCATCATACCATAAAAAGATGTAATTGATCAAATTTCTGGACGATGTCAGCGCACATGCTAGTCTGTCATTGTTTATCACAAAAAGTGTAAGAAAAATAAAAGAAATATTGTTTTCATTTCATCTGCGCTTTTAACTTTCTAACCTATGAGAACGTATTTACTTCTTCATTTTTATCACACTAAAGATTCAGGTTTTTTCCTATTAAAAAAGACAATGTTAAATTAAATTAATTATCAATTGTAATTTTGAGCTATTATAAAAGCGTTTTTTTTATGTTATATATTTAATATTTTTTGAAGTGCGGATTATGAACTCAATATTATTAATCGAGAAAATTACAAATTGAAAAAATTACTTCTTTGACCTAACTGAGTCCATCACGTAATTATTAATTGAGAAAATTTTAATTTTATAAAAAAATTGTCGAATTACTATTCATTCTTGTTCGAATATCATATAAATTGGATGATTTATTAACTATTCTAAAAATTTAAATTATTTGAAAAATATCATTTATACACAATTGTTTCGGTGTCAAAAATATGTCTCGTTGCGCAAGTCATATTTGAAAATATCATTTATAAAAGTTTACTGTTATAAAGAATATTATTTGAAAAATATCATTTATAAAAGTTTACTGTTATAAAGAATATTGTACCAGTCCTCGAGCTAAAGTAAACTAAATAAAAGTCTATTTTAAAACTTTAAAAAAAAAATACAAAGATCGGTATCTCTTGAGCTTGAGCTTTTTTAATAGGTGAATCTGAATTTAACAGTTTCACTTAGATTTTAGAACTATTATTATTTTTATTTATGCAACTACTATTGTGTCTTTATATGTGCTGAAAGAATCAGTATAAAAGAAACTCAATATATGTTATTTTTTTTCTTTAAGTGAATCAAAAGAACAAAACGTTTTTCCCCTTAAAAAAACTGTTTAAATTTAACGTTATTAATATCTAATTGATATAACGAATGTAAAATATTAGTTTGCTCTTCTCTCAATAATAATTTTTCACAATTCAGACTCGATTCCATTAATAAATTCCTCTCTCATTCATCAATGTGCAAAGCATTTTCTTAAATTTCCGCCACCACGAACCTTTTTGGGGCTTAAGTTTTGTTAAAGCAAAGCCCGTGCACATTCTTATTAGATGTCTAATAAGATTCGAAAATACTATTAGATGTCTAGAAACATCAGAAGAGAAAAAACGACATGAAGCGAATGTGGAGAAAAAGGTACATAAGATGTAGTTTAATAGAAGAAAAGTCATTCTCCTCCATTTAACCTCACAACTTATTTTTTGATGGAAAATTAACATTATCTTTTTTTTATCTCACTTTCTATTTAAACTAGGAATGAAGATTAAATATGTCACCTTTCTCTTTACTTCAAATATACTTAAATATGAAATAATTATACGTTACAATTGCCATTTAGGAACCGAAGCTTCAATAATTGGGTTCAACTGAAGTTTTAGTTTACACTTACGAAAATCAATAGAATGGTTGACAAGTGAAAAATGAGGTGAACCAAATGATTGCAACTTTGGCTCTTAAACGGCGATTGTCAAGTATAATTAGTTCACATTTAAGTATGATTTTACCCTCGACGATTTTATTTATTCGTTGATTCATTTAATAAAAAGGAAAAATATAGTTATTGACTTTTAATTCATGTATTTCTCGAAAACAAATAATAGTATTATATATTATAAATATCTATATAAATTATTTTTTAAAAACGAAAATATTTTCATAGAGTCATTTATTAAATATAATTAAAATATTTAAAATATATAATAATGTGAATTTTACAAATTAATTATTTAGTTAACACTATAAAAACTAATAGTTAATCGCTCATCAAATGTTACATGATAAATCAATAAGTATCAGCTACTTAAATTAATAATCAATTTCAAACAAAATACGGGTTTTTATATCACAATAGTAGTTGATGTCTCTATTATAGAGATAAAAGTTCGAGCTCTCAATTATTTGATCGCGCTCGTGCCCATACTCATATCACATGGCCTATCATATTATGCCAAAATTAATAGCAGAACGGCTTGGACCGGCCTGGACCGACTCAAATTCAATTGTGTCGACCGCGTCTTGCCATGCCAAATCGAGAGCCCGACCAAGTATTTTATTATTTTTCAAGTTTTCTTAAAAGTTTCAATTTTAAATATAATAATGTTTATACTTCATATCGTATCATATAATATTCAATATAATCATATTATAAATAGATAAATTAGTAACTAAGTATTAGTATATGATATTAGTATACTAATAACTAATATATATTTAATATAAGATGCATTAAAATATATTTATTATATAGGTTAAATTTAAAAAAAATATGCTAAAGGAATTTAGAAAATATAGGTGACACCTTTTTTACCAAAGAACTTTTTCAAAAGTATATGTTTATAAAAAATATTTATATCTTATATATTAATCGTGACCGTGAACGATCCCAGACGGTTCACCAAGTCTTATCAAACCGGGCCAAAAAACCCAAAGGGGGCAGCCCAGCCAGATTTGGGCCGGGCAACAGGCGTAGCATTTATTTCAAAGTGAGGTGAAGCAACATAATGGCGCATGATTTTGTCCCTGGCCTTTGCTTTCCATGCCTAGTTTTCCAACCTTTTTTTCTAGCTCTAAGCTTCTAATCCAGTAAAGTTCAGCAAAAGCCACAGCCTTGTTTAGAAGACCAAAGTGATAACAGAATTGAGTTTCTTCTAACTTGGTTATCTATATCTCATTGCTATTGAGAGGTGAATAACATGAGAATTACATATCAAAAAAGAGCATACATCATGAAGTGTGATCTAATTGATGTTCTTGCAAAGATCCTATTTTTACAGGTGCCTTGGTTATGACAAGTAATATTTTTGTTGTAGTGCCATGAATGGAAATAAAATTTAAACAAATAACAAAGTCTAAGTAATAGCCATTGAAAACTATGCTTGGCAGCTCTGGATAGACATATTTCAGTACTTCAGATATCTTGAGATGATTCTTCTTTCACATCATCACCAGGGAATGTTCTTACTGGCTCTAAGCTGGTCAAAATCAGCATTCAGTTGAGAAAGAAAAGGCAACAAACTGCAAAGTACTTCACAAAGTTAAAAGGTATGATGTGCACTTCACTTAAGCTATAACTTACCCCTGAAGTTGCTGGATTATAAAGTGATCATTGTGTGCCTTTTGTAGCATTTCATGTGATCTTTCTCTACCCAACATGTGTTCCTCCAAATTTGCTGTACCAATCAGTGCTGATGCTTGGCCACCAATATGTCGAGATTTATTGACAGCCATGGAAATCATCTCATTTTCTTTTATTGGAGGCAATGACAACATACACATCAGAATATGTGGCAAAGTTTCTTGAAATCATGAAGTCTGATATTTAAGGTTCTACGGTTTTCTACCTGTAAGGTTCCTTGCTGAATGGCCAGAAACTAACTGCTGTTGTTGTCTTACAAAGTCAGCAGTGAATATTGCCTACAATACCAAAGATCGACATCGTTGATTTCACAATTCTGAAATCCTCATACCTTTAATATCGATGGGGACTCATCCCTTGAATTGGTACATAAATGGAAATGATTACCTCAGTTGTTACAGGAAACTGGAAGCTCTCAGGATCGGACTGTAAAGACTGCCTTGCATTGAATGAGGTCTCTGGATTTGTCATGGCGCTGATACCAGATATTGTAGTGGATTGACGAGAAGATGTGCACTGAGCTGATAAACCAATTGAGCTCTGGGTAGCTGCATCTTGATTTTGAGGTAGCATGCTCATTCCAACATTCAATGTTCTATCATTGTCAGATCCAAAACCAAACAGCATCTGAGACGCTTGCAATGGTTGTAACGACCCAGATAAGTACATAGGGTGTAGATTAAGACCATTCCTCATTGACAACATCTGCACAAAATTACATAACGGGAATCATGAAACTGGGATGTAACTATAAAACATAAGGAATGATAAAAAAATGTGATAAAACAAAATTTAGCTAAAGTAATAATATGATTATAACATAGAACATAGGTACAATAAGAAAGATTAATCCCGAGCAGCCGACACACAACTCAGACTTCCGTCCAGTTTTGTTCAAGTGGCAATTTGTGATACTGTGCATTGTAAAAGCGCGTATGCACAAGATTGTCAAGAATCTCGATCGTGTATCTACTGTTAGGAATAACCCACGAAACAATAACAATAATTTTACTATATGAAGACTGAATTATAATTCTTTCAGATTTTGCCCAAACCCGAAATAATAATATAATAAAAATAAATCAATAAATATTCTCTGAAAAATCCTAAAATAATTAACCGGAATGATGTCACATGTGATTCTCAATGGTGATAATATAAAAAAAACATCAGAAATCCTCTTACTTCGATTCTGTTAATGATTTCTTACTCCTCAAAAAGAATTTCTCTGTGTTCTTCACACCTATTCTCACCACCAAAAGAGATCAATCCCTCTTTTTCTATGACATCCAAAGATTAAAAACACCAAAAGAAAAAAAAACTCATTTTTTTTTCTATCTTTTTATATGTTCTAGCCTCCTCTTTTTCTTCCTCCTCACTAAGGAGAGAGGTCTTATTTATTTATTTTGGATGATATAAACCATTCCAACTCAAACATCTAAGTTAATTAGACTTAATTTAATTTAAACCTATTTAACCTTTTTATGAGCTTAAAACCCAATAATCTCTACTTGCAGCTCATGAGAAGGAGGTACTACATCAATAATGATCACTTTGATCTTCACCTTATATTCAGAAATCGAATATTTAGTACAACAAAGATGCTCTCTTGTAAATCTACAAAATTGAGAAGTCACATGCTCCTCTGCTCAGAACTTTTTATATGCATCATCTACATTCATCACTAGCTCATCAATACTAAATTCAATATGTAAATTATTATTGTTTTGTCTTTTTGATGTACTGAAGTTCACCAAAATTTCAAATTCAATAAAAATGACTTTCTTTTTTTTCTGGATTCCATAACTTGTATTCATATTCTACATCTTCATATTAAAAAACATGCATTCTTAAACCTTATCATTCATTTTTTATCCTTGGTTTTTTAATTCATGTGCAAAAACTCTACAATAAAATTTTTTAAATAAGAATAAGAAACATTCTTACCATTTCATTCTTTCTCAGAAATATTAGAACTCAAAGAAACTGATGAAAATCTGTTGATGAGATAATACGCGAAATTCGTAACTTCACTTCAAAATGACTTCGACAATTTAACCAATCCTAAGCTAACATATGAACTTATCCATAATAGCATTATGTTGTGAATCAAGTCTTCTCTTCTTACATCTGACGCTATACTTTGAGCAATAATTCTCAAACATTCAAGACGTATGTACGAAGAGATTCCAATTTGTTTTTCGTCTTCATTTCAATGAAAATTCTAAAAACATTGAAGTACCTGATTTTTTTTATTTTCATGAAATAAATCCATAGTTTCCATATAACGTCAATGAAAATAACAAAATATCTATTGCCATCTAAAAGTTAATCTTAATGGGACCACATACATAAAAATGTATCAAATTCAATTTATTTTCCTTTGGGACCAAACATAAAAAGGTAACAAAGAGACGATCAACACAAGTATTCAGAGTTTTACTTTTGTATCCTTAATCAATTTTCATCTTCTGAATCCAAAAGTCAAGGAAAAATCAAACTCAAACACAAATCAAATATGTCTCACATTCTTCAGAATCAACTCAGAACCAATATTATCCGTATACATATATCTTCAACTACTACGACTTTAGACAAAATCTCCAATTTTGAGATTATCGAATTAAAGAACGTATGGCCCATCTTCACTGTGCCAAAATCACAACTCTTTTATACATTGAAGCATTCTTTTAAAGGAATTTGAATGATGCGAAGCTCGTGAATTGTAGCCGACCCCACCTAGTGGGATAAGGCTTTGTTGTTGTTGTTGTTGAAGCTCGTGAATTGTAGCCGACCCCACCTAGTGGGATAAGGCTTTGTTGTTGTTGTTGTTGAAGCTCGTGAATTGACTACATACTCAATCGAAGAGTCTATGGAATTACACTCTTCATTTTCATCTAAAATAAGTACAAAATCACTATTTAATATCACTGCAATAGTACTCTAATTATCTTCATCTATTTCTTCTTATTTTATTTTTTTTTGTTTCCAATTTTTACACTTACATTTCTCATACGAAAATCTTTCTGTGATGCATTATCATTATTCTTAAGAAATATGGATCTGTCTACTTATTCTCTATGACAACATCATGTGCGATATTTATTCTCATGCCTTTTTTCTTGTTTTTCCATTAAAAAAAAGAATCTTTAACTATGAAAAGTGATGCGACATTATTAAGAGTAAAATAAGTACAAAATCACTATTTAATATCATTGAAATAGTACTCTAATTATCTTCATCTCTTTCTTCTTATTTTATTGTTTTTTTCCAATTTTACACTTACGTTTCTCCTTAACCACAATGATAATACGAAAATCTTTCTCTGAATTGTGATGTGTTATCATTATCCTTAAGAAATATGGATCTTTCTCTTACTTATTCTCTATGACAACATCATGTGCAATATTTATTCTCATGCCTTTTTTTCTTGTTTTTCTATTAAAAAAAATAATCTTTAACTATGAAAAGTGATGCAACATTATTAAGAGTAAAGCTATTGAGTGGTACCACTAAAGTTTCTCACGATTCTAATAAGGAACATAAAAACATTAATCCTTGCATCTCATCATCAAGACTTATCTTCATCATTTTACCTAAATGTTCAACGATCAAATTTTCATCTTGAAATTTTAAGTTCAATAATTTTTTTAATCACAAAATCTTTATTCTAGATTGTATTCCTTTCAAATAAGTCATGTAATTTATTTCACATAACTTATGCATTTGTCTTTTGAACAACATGATGTAAAACATTAACATCAATAAATCGCCGAATCATCCAACAATCTTTTTGTGCATCTTTTTTCAATTATCAGCTGAATCTTTACAGTAGGGAATATCCTCCATCCGTACTTTCCAAACCGACAATTTATCCTTACTTTTCAAACTGAATAATTATTAGACGTCAATTTAATCATTGCGTTGAAATAATGTTTCTTCATTTAATTATAAAAAAGGAACATCAAATCTATCTTTGTTCATACCACTTATTGAGAATTCTCCTTCTATCCTTATATATGAATTAAATAATACAAATTAATATTATGCACAAAAAATAATATCAAACAAAAGAGATCAAATTTTGCGTGAAAAAACAGTCACCACAGAGCAATTACAAAGTCATTTTACTATATCAAGAACGAAATAGAAAATTTTATGATTCTGCCCAAACTCGAAATGATAATCTAATAAAAATAAAACAAACAGATATCCAAAGTCACAATAAAAATCCAATAGCCTTTACCAAATTTCATGAATAACTATACCACTTCTTGAGGACTATGAACCAAAACACAAGACCTAATTTCAATGATAACACCTTATAACGATCCAATACATGTTATTGTGTAGACGTCACCTTCACTATCCACAATACCTTGTTTTATGGATACATGAACACAAGACCCTATCTTATGACCTAAGTACTATTTTCATAAATCTAATATCAATTACTTTGTGATTGTTGTGGTAATATTCATGTAATAAGAATGAACTAATTACAAAACAACTTTTTATCTTTAAAATGAAAAGTTACCTATAAAAGGTCTAGGATTCTTTCCATAGGTCAGTACACAGCTAGGCCATGTTATCATAAAATTGTCATTCAAATCTCATTACAACAACTTGTACATAAGAAGATTTCTCATCATATACTCATTCATGAATAAACCATAAATCATGTGTAGATTCTTCGATTTATATTTGGGTATTGCATGGTCTTACTTTTTTTATATCGTGTGTTTTTTTCTTATCATATTAGGCCGAGATCCAAATTTCATCACAACTTGTACATTAGAAGATTTCTCTTTGTGTACTCATTCATGAATCAATATTAATCATAAATCATGTTCAGATGCTTCGGTTTGTATTTGGTTATTGCATGTTCAGTTCTTTTCTTATATCACCTTCTATCATTTTGCAGATTTTACCACCTTTATTACCAACATGAGACTATTTTCTAGGGTTGAATAGTGTATTATAGGTTCCCCACATGCCACCTTTATTAACAACATGAGACTATTTTCAATAAATTTAACTTGTACCTCCAATCTTTTTCTATTGTAAATTTACAAAGTTTCGTTTGGCTACAAGCGAGCAAAAGAAGACAAAATGCAAATAGATGCATTATGTTTCTCATAAAATGAAACATGACAAGAAACAAACCAATCAAACTAACCCTTTAGAGTTTGTTTAGCTTTTGATTAAAGGAGAATTATGAAAAAAGTAGGTGTTAAGTAAGAATTCAGAATTATCATAGACGAAAAGCAGATTTTTTTTTGCAAGGAAAAAAACAGAAATTTCACACTGAGAATGAAGGTTAGAATTTCCCTTTTGATTATTTTCAGATTTCTTCATTTTCGCATATCATTATGTTCATGTCATATATCTGCTTACATCAAGCATACCTGAGAGCATTTTCATAGAGTGTAATACAGTTGAATGTGTCTAAAGGATGCAATCACAAAGAAGTATTAGATCTAGAAGTTCATGTATAAATGGATTATGTGTTGGTCTATATCAAAATGAACTGTAATCATTAGTCTATTTAAATGAAATCATAATCTGAGCTCTTTAGTTCTCAAGAAAAAATGTAAAGAGATATTTAAGAGTTAATTGCAAATCGAGATTTCAATTTCAGGATGATTAATCGTATAATAGTTGAAAGGGCTAAGACATAGCCATAAATATCTTATTGTCAAACCTATGAAGAAACAAACAAAAATATGCAGTTGCAAAATGTATAATCTGCAAATGTGGTTGGCACCTCTCTTTTTTATGTGCAAAAGAATCCGCAATGTGAAGTATTATGTAAAGAAAGCTATGTCTAATTTTTAGCATGCTATAATGATCATTTTAATGTAAAAGGAAAAACAATCTTCTCATCCATTTCACACTAGACACTTTCTTTCTCATTTGTTCCTCCCTTCTACTGTTATATTTTATCATAGAAGGAACAACAGGAACTATGTGTTTGTTGATGCTTTATAGATAAGAAGAATTATACGAGTGACAAAGATGAAGGCCAAAATGAAAAATCATATCTTCCAAACACAGAGGAGATATAAATGGAATTATACGAGTGACCATTGAGCTGTGGTTCTTTTTCAACATAATCACATTCTCGTAGAGAGATCATAGAAAAGATGGCGAATTAATTGACTTTTCTTATTCAAACATAAAGGAGAATTCACCTTCTAACCTAGTAGGATCTAAATGTCATGGTCCTCTAAACTCCAAATTCGCCAAATGCTGCTTATAATATTAACAAAAAATTGTCATGTTAACAGATAACGTTATGCAGATGGAATTTGTCACAATAATGTTCAACCATGATGACCCAACTGCAGATACTTCTACTTGATTATGCAGTATGCTAAATCACCGCATTGCCAATACAGACTCCCTTTCAGGTTTGCAGTTTCCACATTCTTGGTGATGCAGAAAAGTAAGAAGCTTGCATACAAAGTGCTTAGAGTTTAATATATTGATGTAACTTCATATGATGTCTTTAAGTTTGTGCTGAATTTACGGGTAGTATCTAATGATTAGCATGGCTGATGTTTCTGTCTTCATGTCCAAATGTTCTTAATCTTTATTTAAAAGACCAACATAAATAATGGCAAGAATGGGAAGTCATAAGTAGCAGCTGACCTGTACTTGAAGCTGTAACTGTTTGAGATACTCAATAGCCTCGTCAAGCATGGAAGCCTTATCTGTCTACTTAAATGAAAGATCAAAAGAAAACATGTTCAGAAGAGAGCAAATTAAGAAACAGAAATTGCATAACCAACTCCTAAGCATTGAAAGGAGAATAAAAGGCAACAAGATCGCACCTTGTTCGAATTGGGTATCAGATTCTGCAAGGCCTTCATCTTCTCATTTATCCTGCTTCTCCTCCTCTGCATGAAAAGAAAAAGAAAAAGAAAAAGAAAAAGAGGATCAAACCAATGCAGTGATAAGATCTGCAAAGAGTTACTAAAGTACAGAAAGAAAAAAAACTCCAATTTTAACTCAAACGGTAAGAAGCTCTCAAGATCATCCAAAGAAGATTGAGTTTTCAGCATTATGAGATCTAACCTTAACAAAATATATAAAAAAAAAGAAGTGAACCAGTTCAACCAATAGTTAACAGAGGCCTTGACCACCTTTTCAGACAAGTTGTGCACTTCTGCAGCTCTACTCCTCTTGGAGCCGGAAGTCCGGGCAGGAGTCGGCTTTGATGGCTCTTCTGACACGTCCAAGCCCTCCTAGCAAACATTTACAGAGAACCATGTCAACCATTTGCCGTCCACAAAACTTAATTCAAAGCTGCTGATCCAAGAAAAGAACACCACCTCACTCTCACAGTCAAGTGAGTCCAGGTCTGGCTCCACAGACCTCCTCCCACCAGGGAGGAAGGCATCCTGATCAGCTCCCAGAGACCCCACAGCCCCGAACTCGTTCCCAGCGCCAGAGTCCTCCCCACCACCTGAGGTGGGGTAACAGTAAGGGTGCGGCATCTGTTCCCCCTGCCTACTATGAGAGGGCTGTGATGATCCAGCAGCACTAGCAGAGGAGTAGGATGAGCAGGTGGGTGGCGGGATATGAAGCCCCAGCAAGAAGGAGATCTGGTCCTGGTTCTCTTTGTTATTGCTGCTGCAGCTGCTGTAAAAGCCACTGCTGTGCTCATCCATCACCACCACCACATCCGCCGAGGAGGAAGCCTGCAGGCCAATATCTACTCACTTCAGCTCTCTTTATGTCACCAGTAGCACCAGGCAGCAGCAGCAAAGTACAACACGAACACACACACACACACACTCACCTGCGCAGCTGCACTACGCCCTCTGGACACAGGTTTAAGGCTGCTGCACCAAAAGATGTACTTTGTGCAGCAGGGACGCTTATATGGTGGGCTTCGTGTGTGCTTAGGATGGATGAGGAGGGGGTGGTGGTGGTGGTGGTGGAGAGTGGGTCAGTTGCTGCTTCTTTAATGTTTCCTTCTGCAAAAGGAGCAAAGTACAGAACAAATCATGACTCCTCGTCTGATGCTTTGGTCTCCCTCGCCCTGCACAGTGCAAACCTTTTTTTTTTTTCTTTTACATGGTGGTAGGAAGGGAAGGTGTGGGTGGTAGGATTAAATGGGAGAAGGCCGAGGGAGGGGCAGTTAATATAGTAGTGAGTGGTACTGCCAGTAGCCTCATAGGAGTTTGCTCATGGCTCTTTTGAGGCTCTTGTGCTGCTGCTGCAGCAGCTGTTGCAGAGCATTGGAACAAGTGCAATGGAGAGAGAAAGGGAAGGAGGGATGGATGGATGGCTTGAATGGATATATTAAAATAATGGAGATAGAGAAAAGTAGTAGTATTACTGAGTGTTCAGTTACAACGGCACGCACGAAGGCAAGCAAACATCCATGGGTTGTGAAGCGGAGGGGGAGGATGTGTCACTACCGAAACCATGGAACCGGCACGCTGATGCGAGGCATGGCATCATCGCCATTAATGCCATACGTTGGCCTAACAAGAAGAGAGAGAGAGAGAGAGAGAGAGAGAGAGAGAGAGAGAGATGCTGTCTGCTTTGTTTCTACGTTCTACATGTTGGATTTGTGGAATGGAGGTTGCTGTTTTGAGTTCCTTGTCAATGTCACATATGTTATATGTACAACACTGCAACTGCTACTCCACATTCATAATTTTATTTTTAGTTTTTTCAAGTAGTCAAAGGTTACACTTTGACATTCTTATAACACAAAACTATGGAGACCAATTGATTGGTTCAACTTATTCAGAAGTAAGATTTCACATAGGTAAAGATTTAAACTGCCTCATATTTAAATTAGAATTGAAAAAGAATGATCTCTATAAATGGTATTTAAAAAAAATGTTTTTGAAAGCTATTCTTCAAACTTAATTTTAAATGAAAAGATAAGAATAAGATATATGTGCACTGCTGAATATTACATCATGGTTCTTTTCTGCTCACGTTACATATATTATATTAGTATGAAGTTGCACTCATAGATCAAAATATGAGAGAACGACACTGCTGTAATTTATCGCACTGCACATTTTTATTTTTAAAAAAAGTAAAATGTGTTATCATTTTAAAAATTTTATTTCTTTTTTTAAAATTTGTATATAACTTTTATAATTGATCATCATCAAGTGTTTCTTTTCATTATCTATCAAATATAAATCTTTAAAAGAATCTCCTAAACACCTTTGTAAAATTTAGATACAGAGAAAAATCAAGGTGCAGTGCATATCACATTTCACTCCATCTATTTTTAACATAAGATCGGCAGTCATATATCAACTTTATGTTATGCATCAAATGTTGTCTGTGATCATGATTACAGCCACCTAATATTCAGGACCACATTCAAAAAAATATCTATTTCGCTCATTAATCATATATCATAATAGTTCCAATTTTATGTATGTACTAATTCAATGATCATCCACTTATGTCTTATAAGCTAAATATTGAATTTGATTCGTTTGCATAATTGTCGAATCAATTCGACAAAAAATGGTATATTACATGTGATGTGGTATTTATTTCTCTCTTTGCAAATTATATCCGGATCCTAGGTGCTCCCTTCATAGTACTAGACTATTACTCAGAACATTTGGATCTTTCTTATGGATATAGAATCTATCTGTATATTATGTAAGGATAACTATGGATAAAAAAAATATAAACATCAAACACTAATAAATTTGATATTTAGACGTTTGCTACACATTCCTTTTTTTCTATTATTAAAAAGAATAAAATAAGTCATGGGCCAACAATAAAAATTTTATTAATTGTAAACTAATATTGTCATTTTAGATGTTTACTGAACAAAAATTTATATATTATATGATTTATTTTTTATGATCCGATTGACTAATATGACTGCTTTAGATTAGATATGTTAGAACAAAATAAATTATTTTTTATTGATCCAGCCATAAATTTTGGACTTTATTGATTTTAACTAACCAGTATTTTTACTTTACATTTCTATTGGAAAGTAAAAATATCATTATTTTTTTATCTCTATTGAACATAAAAAGTATATATATATATATATATATATATATATATATATATTATATGATTTATTTTTATTATTCAATTAACTAATATAGTTACTTTAGATTAGCTTGGTAAGAATAACTTAAATTAATTATTTATTGTCATAGACTTTATTAACGTTAAACTAATTAATATCATTATTTTAGATCTTTATTGAACAAAAAAAATTTTATTCTAACAATACTTTTTTTTATAAAATCATTATTCTATTAAAGGCAAAAATATATAGTTTTATCCTAAAAATATATATTGATAAAATATATTGAATTAAGTGATATGGTTACTTTGAATATCTATTGAATAGAAAGTTTATAGATTAGATGATTGGTTTATTTATGATTAAATATGGATAGAAAATAATTCATATATAGGCCCACATGAAAATATTTACATGCAATGTGATGAGGAATGAGCTCCACTATAATATAAAGCATTGCACAAATATTTTACCCATATATATATATATATATATNTATATATATGCGCGTGCGCGTGCGCCCACGCGCGTGTGAAATGAAAGAGAAGAATAACAATAATTTTTTAATGATTTTAAACTAATTAATATCGTTATTTTACATTTTATTGAACCAAAAGATATTGTTTTACTCTATTAATATATTTTGAATAAAAAAATAAATATATTGAACAAACTAAATATATATAGAAGATAACTAGTATGCAATTTGAACAAACTAAATATAGATAAAATTTTAAAAAATTCATAAGTTCAACAAAGATTAAGAAGATAATTACTATAATGAGGGTGTCATGTGTTATTATTTTTAGTACCCGCTCGTGATCTCTAGTGTCCAAGGCTACTAGTGGTATTCCTCTAGCCAAATTAGTAACTCCAGGGATTGAAGCCGGAGCTACTAGCTCATGTCATTTATAAAATACACTTTTGCTAATCAAGTGTGTCAATCAAACTTGATTATGTCATGTGTTACTTTATTAACGTTATGTCAAATATATTTGTAATCATCAGATTTTAGATTTACAATTGTGATTCAGTATTCCCTCTTTTTTGTCCATTATTATTCGATGAAACAAACTAACATTGTTCATAAAAATTCACAAAAAGAGGTTCACTAATAAAAAAAATAAAGATGCGGTAAGAAGAAAACGAAAAGAACCTATAAAAATAGCATATATTAACAAATAACAATAAACTTTAAAAATATTATAGCTTTTTTAACTATTTAATACATATATGCAAATTTTTGTTTACTTTTCTGAACTAACCCAAAACTAGGTAAATTTGATAGGTAACTCACTCAAAATTAGGTAAATGTATTTTAGTAAATAACTATAACATTCTCCTATTAAGGTAATATGATGTTTCCTACTTAGGTAGGGAGCACTTTTATTTTTTCATAACTATAACAAATTTAATCTGTGCTAAAATGATTTCTCTTGTTATTTATTATTCTATGTATATCTATCCTCTTTGTCATATTTCTCTCTCAAAACTCTCATATTTTTCTCTACCATCTCTTTACTTTTTCTCTATTTCCATCTCATTTTCGTCTTTCTTATTCTTCCCTCTTGCTTGTGTATATTATCTATTCTTCTATTTTATCTTTCTCTTGCTTCATCATCTATTTTCAATCTATATTCTTTCCTATATTCTCCTTGCTCTAGCTCTTCTTTAGGCCATTATCTTTTTTTTTTCTTTTTATTGCTTAACACATGCACACATTTTTGTTATAAAAAGTAGTTCAATTTATAATCCTATATGCTTAAAGTAGTTCAATTTGTATGCGTAGTTGATCACAATGTAAGTATTTTTTCATAAAACAAATATATTCAATAACCAAGTGCGATAATAACATTGATCATAAGTCTAAGTTACAATTGAAGTAAGTGTTATTCTTCACAAGCATGTAATAGTTTAACAATTCACATGCTCATAAGGTTTACTACTCTACTAATGACATATTTAGTAATGAGACATTAGTATACTTTTATTCATTTGTTTAGTAAAACATGATATACCACATCAAAAAAATTGATGTTGCTAATGTGTATCAAAAAATTAAAATTGATTAGGAACTATAATCAAAATTATATATATATATATATATATATATATATATA
>LTAE01001966.1:4849-23286 GCA_001647135.1 Pontederia paniculata | reverse complement strand
TATCCCAAATACATCTAAGGAGCTAAAAACTTAAATGAGTAATTAATACCAGTGACATTATTCAATATTTCCATTAAAATATCTCAATATTCTGGAATCTGAATACTTGTTCGTTGCTCAAAGTCTTTGTGTAGGTTAATAAAATCAAAACTATGCTCCTATTTTTTTATAAATAGATATTTACTAGTTTATTGCGCTCTATCATGATATAGGGGTCGTTTGGTTCGGGGTTAAGATTGAGAAGGATATGTAAGGAAATAAAATATTCTTTTGTATATTCTAAATATTAATTATATTCTTATTACATCTAGTGTTTGGATTGATATGAATAAAATTTTAAAATATATTATATTAGAAACAAATAATATAAAACATATTAATAATATAAACTTAATCATAAATAAGAATCCATTTATTTCATTTATAACTAGATTATTTAATTAATTATTATTTATGATAATATAGTAATTAATTATTTTATTAATTAATTAATGACATTTTATAATATCATATAATAAATAATAATAAATGTCTTAATATCATATATTTAATAAATCATCATTTTTATTTCATTTATACTTATAAATTTAATTATTTACTATTTATGGTACTATAATAAATAATCCTTATTTGATTAATTAATTATTTAATAATGTTATATAATATAATATTATTTACATTATCACATAGTACAAATTAATTGAATGTCTAATTATAAGTATATTTATAAATGGTGATTAAAATAAATAATATTAAATGAATATAATATAATGTGTATAAAAACAAAAAAATATATGATTATTTTAAAAAAAAAGAGTGAAATAGAAGATATTCTTGCTTTTGGGAAGAATAAAATAAGTGAAATATGCAGTTAAAATAGGTGGTTTCGTGATTTTCAATGCCATTTTTAAAAGAATAAATATATTCCTATTCTTATGGGTGTTTGGCCTTATTCCCGGAATAAGGAATATTCTTTTATATATTTATTCCCGAACCAAATGACACCATAATTTCAATAACTTGTCATGGACTCAAGATATCCACCAGCTTCTAACATTGTTGATGTGTTTGTAATAATTTATGAGCTTCCATGGATTACAATGCTCTAATAGAAAATGGTAAAAAAAACCTCATACCAATGGTAACATTATGTAGGATTGGAGATATGATGAGCGACATGCCATGGGTAGTGATGGAATCTACATCCAAAGTACTATTGTTGAAGAATGGTGCATATCAAAGAATGATCAAAAAATAATTTCGACGAAAATCAAAAGAAATATAATTTGTCATGGCTGTGAAAAGCATAGTCATGATTATGAGCGCAAGCTAAGCGTTTTGTCATAGGCCATGATGGGAAACGCCACGATCATGAGTGAAAGGTGTAATAAGTTTTGAAAATTGTCACGGTTGTGATGGACAACGTCATGACCGTGAGCGCAAGGAGGCCATATGAAGATGTAATTTATCACGATTATGAAGAAGGTGTCACAACCGTGAAAGCATGATTAATGGTTCAAGGAAGACAGTTCACGAGCATGAGCGAGTCTACACAACATATACTCACGACCATGAAGTTTAGTTCACGACCGTGAAATCCTGGAGATCAAATTATAGCGTTGTTGTCTCGACCGCGAAATCCAGTTCACGAGCCGTGAACATATCGACTCGAGTTACGATCATGGCTGTAAAACCACTTCCATGGGTCGTGACATTGTGTTTCCTTTGAAGAGAAGTTACGGTCACGATCATGACAACCCCTTGTCATGACTATGAAACTTTTCGAGATTTAGTTGAAAAAATGTTTTTTTATGTCATTTAAAATTATCTTTTGAAGTAATCAACTATGGATTAAATGATATCTGATAAAGACCGAGATTTATCATATGAGGACTCTTTCTACATGTAGAAAACCTATAAATACAATCTTCTAAGCTTCATTTGAAATGAGGCTTCAAGCTAGAGCCAAATGTTGAAGAAATTCTTTAGAGATAAAAAAAGAAGAACATAAGTGCAATGCATTCAGAGAAGACTATGTTGTTGAGATCTAGAGTTTGATTTTATTTATTTTTTTCTGTTGAGACGAACTATTTTCCCCTATTTAGTCATATTTATTAGGAAATTTGTGAACCCTATTTTATATTAAAATTTTAATGAATTATAAATGCTCTTCATAATGCATTTTCTTCTTGGTGATGATCATCAAAATAATTATTGAGTGTTTGATGTAATTAGTTTCATCGTTGTAAGCATCTAAAGAAATTGTTCCTTGAATTTAAGTCAAAGTATCTCATAACATAACCTATATTACTCGTTTGATATTCTAGATTGTGTGATATGTTAATTGGACTTGCTTAAGCGGTCAACAATTTTAAGAGTTACAATGTTAATGCATTTTATGTTCTAATTGAATCACAGTGTATTCGTTTGAATCACATTTAATCTGAATCTAAGATAGGTGATTGCATCTGTGTAGGGAATCATAAATTAGATAATTCTTAGTTCATCATTAGATTCAATCTATGTTTTAATCTGCTTTAGCCTAACTTAATAAAAAATAGAGTCCATAATCTTCCCAACCTTATCTGATCTGATCTTATCATGTTTCATCTGGTTAAGTTTACTTTTTATTTTTCCGTTATTTGAATCTTTTCTCTATCAACTCTTGAAATTAGATAATTTAAATTGCATTAGTCCTTGTGGATTCAACATCCTTACTCTTAATCATTTTATTACTTAAACGACCAGTTTGCTTGCTAGTGTAATTAGACCGCATCAAGTTTTTTTCGTTGTTGTCGGGGACTAATTGTTAACTTACTTGATTATTTTCTTTAGTAATTTGATATTTTTGTTTTCCTATTTTCTATCTAGTGAGAGTCATGATTGCATATACTTTCACGTCTCCTTCAATATTGTGTCAATTTTTCATGATATATCTTTATACACAACTTGGTCAATTGAGCACCCTCAAACGCAAAGATACAAGAAAAAACAAAGTCGTCACAACTTGAAGGCAAGAACAAAATTTCAAAACAAGATGAAGTTCATGGAGAAACCCAACTTGAGCAATGTAGAGCATCGTTGAGTCATCAACAAGTAGACACAAAAAAATCATTCAAGCTGGAATCAATCTGCCTATACAAAACGCTAGCAACCTATCCTGCCAATCTCAAGAAGAAGACATTTCGACGGATCCACTTGCAATGTTGACACATATGATGGGCATGTTGGTGAAGAAAGTCTCCACATAAGAAGAGTACATATAAGGTATGGAGAATCAGATTTTAGAGATTAAAGACACAATTCAGATATAGATGGTGTTATCACATCGTCAATTGAGTCAAGAACAAAATTTGAAAATGTTTAGTCAGTCATTATCGACAATTGAGAGGAAATCTATTCAACAAGACTAATTTATTCACGATTTGGAGGCACACTTGACTCAATTAAAAGATCAAATCAATTTGAAAGATGAAATCTTCCATCCTCAACCATCAAAGCTTCAATTAAAATTCGAACACATGAAATAAAAATTTTAAATATTAGAGAAGTAAGTTGCGTAATTGACTTCTCAAATTGCAAATCTCAAAGGTTGTGGAGAACCCATCAATTACCATGTGCCCATGTCACTATAAAAACATTTATCCAAGAATATGGAGAGCAAAAAGATAATATCATAGACGACATGAACTACTCAGTGGAGGATAAATGAGACAAGTGTATATGTTTAGAAGATGGAATAGTTAGGAGGAGTTCACCTTCAGACACTCCAAAAATCACTACAATATCATCTCCTAATCATCCATCATCACAAGAGAAAAAAAAACTACATCATCACCAGCTTCACAATCGTCATCATCACCATCAACATCCGCACCATCAAAGATAAAATGCACCAAGTTAATCCAAATATTGGTGACCAAAGATCCTAACACCAAATCAACTTGAGGGGAATTTGAAAAATCAAAACATGGGTAAAGCTCAAATCACTAGAGAAGGTTACCAAAAGTTGAAGATAATTAGGTACATTGTCATTCGCAACTCTCCTTATTTTCAAGATGGAACATAAATTAAAGGCGTTGAATAAGGGCGCTTCTTGGTGGCAACTCAATTCTCTTTTTTTTTTAGTTTTCATTGGTTTTAGTTATGTCATTTCTTTTAGGATGATTGATCTTTCAAATTTTTGTCAAGTTTTATCTTGTCCAAGTCCTAAGTGAGGAAAGGAGTCCCACACAATTTCTGAAACATATGGAAGGATACTGGGCATAAAGCCATCGGAGTCAATGCCAAGAAAATACCATTGAAGATCTTAAGAATCTTTTTTTGTATCCATCAACGCATTTATTTCAACTCATTCATATAATTACAATTTGAGTGAGATTTATCATTTCCTTTCTTTTCTTTTTGTTAGATTCTTCATACCTTTGAGTTTGGCTCACACTAAGGACAATACGAAGTTTAAGCTTCGGGGAGTTCACATTAGCATGCATCATATATGTTTTAGTTGTCTTTTTCATTTTTAATATTTAGTTCTAGTAGCATTTTTGCTTATGTGTTGAATCCTTTTTAAAAAAAACTCAAAAAAATTAAAAAAATTCAAATTATCCAAAACAATTGATTTTTTTTTCATTCAACATCTTATTAACCCGTGCTAACATATAAGTGTCTCTCATGTCAAACTCAAGGACATTTTCTAGGCCTATGAAGATCCAATTGTTATTCTGTTTATGTTTGTCACTTGAAACTTGAATACTAAAACTTGAGTCTTGCTATTTAGAATTATGAATTCTTAGATGATAATCTTGCTCAACTTGCTTTTATTTTTTATTTTATTTAGCCTTGATAGTAATAGAATTTTCATTGAACATATAAATTTTTTGTGGGCTTCTCAGACAAATGAAAATATTAGTTGAAAAAGTTTGAAAATTTGAAAAAAAAATGGCAGCGCATGAAATTTGAATATTTAAAAAATATTGATAGGAGCAAGTTGAGTAAGTATTATTTGGAACCTTGATTAATTCGGACAAGTAAGTTCGACGGGTGTCTTAACGCCTGTTGTCATAAGGTCGTCTGGTCTCAGAGGCATCAGTTTAAAGTCCGCTACATGGATCATCATGTGCAATATGAAGAAATACTTAAGTACCATCTTAACTATCTCAGTTCGAATCTTCACTTAGAATTTGGAAATGTTTGAGCAAGTACATCCGTTGGGGACCTTTAAATCCTGATGATCTAAGACCAACTGATTTGGGATCCTTCGATCGAAAGTTTGTTACATGGACTTCCTTGTGAAACACTATTTGAATGCTAGAACTCGCATGAATGAAAAATTATTAATGTGAAAAAGTATAAGTCCACTTGATACTTGCATATTCAACATTAATGCTCTTACTTGATGGACTATGTGTTTTCTTCCTTTTCGCATGAGGCTGAGATATAGACTATTTGAATATGTTTGAGATTCAAATATTCTAGAGAGCTTGGTTCGGGTGAAGGTGAGAGACTCTTGTAATGCACATGTAAGAGGCTAGTAGGAGAAAAGTATTGGTTTGTAGGATGATGATTATGATAGAGTTGTCTTGAGTCTTTCTTTGTTTTTGTGTGACAAGTAAAATTTCAAACATGGAGGAGTTTGATGCATGTCAACTTTAGCACATTTTGCATGACATATTTAATTGATTTTTTAAATTTATTCATCAAAATACATCATTTTATTTAGATTTTATTTTATTTTTATTGAATCAATATCTACCCAAGATTTCATACTTTTTGATAGATTCAGAGGGAAAATGTGCAAGGAGACAAAAAATTGGTTGAAAATAATTTTGGTGAAAATTAAAAGGAAGACAATTTGTCATGGTGAAAAGAAAAGTCAAAACCGTGAGCACAAGCCGAGTGTCTTGTCACAGGCCATGATGGGCGAGTCATGGCCATGAGCGGAAGGTGTAAAGAAGTTCCAGAAATTGTCACGATCATGATGGAAAATGTCACGACCGTAAGCGCAAGGAGATCATTTGAAGACATAATTTATCATGACCGTGAAAGTATGATTCATGGACCTTGGAAGACAATTCACGAGTATGAGCGAGGCTAGACATCATATACTCACGATTGTGAAATTTAGTTCACGATCGAGAAATCATGGAGGTCAAATTACAACATTGCAGTCACGCCCGTGAAAAAATATCTTCACGAGACGTGAAGATATTGACTCAAGTTACAGTCATGATAGTGAAATCATTTTCACGGGTCGTGACATTGTGCTCCATTGAAGAGAAGTTACGGTAATGGTCTTCAACACTATCACGACCGTGAAACTTTTTGGAATTTAGTTGAAAAAGTAGTTTTTTTTAAATATGTCACTTAAAGTTATCTTTTGAAGATTTCTACCATGGATTAAATATTATATGATAGAAACCGAGATTTGTCATTGAGGACTTTGTCTACATGTATAAAACCTATAAATAAGATTCCCAAAGCTTCATTTGAAGGGATGCTTCAGGCCAGAGCCAAATGCTGAAGAAATTTATAAAGATCAAGAAGAAGGATAGAAATGTAGTGCATTCGGGAGAAGGTTGTACTATTGAGATTTAGAATTTGATTTTCGTTTCCTTTTCTTTTGATGGGACGAACTATTTTTCCTTGTTTAGTCATCTATATTAGGGAATTTGTGAAGCCTATTTTAGATTGACTTTTTAGTGAATTATCTTCTTTCTAAGCATTTGAAGAAATTGATCCTTGAATTTAAGTCAAATATCTCGTGTTATAACCTAGATTACTCGTTTGAGATTCTATATTGTGTGACCTGTTGATTGGATTTGCTGAAGCGGTCGGCAGTTCAATAGTTGCAACATTAATGCATCTTAGGTTCTAATTGAATTAGGGTTGATTCATTTGAACATCCCATTTAATCTGAATCTAAGATAGGTGGTTACATCTGTGTAGGGATCATAATTTAGGTAATTCTTAATCTATCATTAGATCCAATTTATCTTTTAATCTGATTCAATCTGACTTAGTGAAAAATAGTGCCCCTAGTCTTCCCTACCTTATATGGTTTGATCTTATACTGTTTCATTTGGTTAAGTTTATTTTTTTCTTTTTTTCTGTTGTTTGAATATTTTCTCTATCAACTCTTGAATTAGATAAGTTAGGTTACATTAGTCCTCGTGGGTTTGACATTCTTACTCTTAATTAGTTTATTACTTGAATGACTAGTGCGCTTGCTAGTGTAATTAGATCGCATCAATGACTGATAAGGATAATATTCTTGACTCCATGAACATCTTGCATTGATGAAGTCTATCAAGGTGCTCCTCTCCCTCCATCGACTTCACAATGCTCAACATCGTTTAGTTGCCAAGTCGTTAATAATGAACATACTTGTAATGCTTGAAATTAAAATGTGTATTATAATGATAATGTTAAGGTTATGAATAAACATTAATTTTATTAAAATTTAGATAAACAATCATTATTGTATTTTATTAAAACTTAGGGTTTAATGCTAATTTGCTTGAATTATAACAATTAAAAAATGTAACATTAGAAAATTTAAACATTAATAATTGTGATTTAAATATAACTGAGATTTAATATTTAAGAGGAAATATTTTATACATTAGCACAATAGTCATTTATCAATATTTTACTTTCTTCTGTTTTTTGTTCATTTCAGCCAAACATAATGTAGAACAAAACTTCTTTCAATCCTAGAATATAAATTTATCAACTGAATACAAATAGAAATATCAACAGATAATATCATATTCTTAAAAATATGATTCACTATCTCAACCAATATTGTTCTCTGACCAAATGCACAATTATTCATGATCATGCCTTCTACCATGCTAAAAGGAGATTTAGAGGACATGGAGATGGAAACTCTCCATATGATGTTATGTGAAAGGTTGTCAAGTTAAGACAAGAAAACTGAGTAATTGAATCTAAAATATATGGAATTAATTTCTTTTACCTCTTATATCTTATTATTTTATTTATGTATCCAATAATGCATCATAAAGTTACATATTTTGGTCCTTAATTTTTTTTCAAATTTGATAACAAACTTTTATCCCAACATCCATTTACAAATAATACTCAGTGATTATTAAATAAAAATTATTATTGTGGTTATAATTAAAAAAATATGATGGGACCACCCTCTTAGTCTCGTCTCTATCAAAGGTCGCCACTCCTCTCCTACCCTCTCCTCTATGCATAGAAGAAATGGTGGGAGAGAGGGTGTTGCCGCCTAACCCTTGCGAAAATGGAGTTGCGAGGGTGCCACTCGTTTTGCTTGAAGTAGTGGGGCAAAACCCGCTCTACATAGTTGTTGGTCGAGCATCACCCCTTCCTCTATTTTATTTTTTGCACGTAGAGGAGATGATGGGGGCGAGCCCGCTAGCACCTCTGCTTGTCTTGGATCAAAGGAAGTGTCATCCTCTTATCGATCGGGGTTCTCCTTTGTTCATGACAAGTAGAGGAGGCAGTTGCCCCATTTGCATAATCTATAATAGATGTCAAGGACCCATAATGAAGACAATGCTCAGGGGGACACCATTCCCTCGTATAAGTTTTAATTTTTCTTTCTTTAAAATAATTATTGCTAAATTGTGTTAAAATGACATAATGATCCTTTCATAATTCGTAAAAGAATAAGATAATAAAAGGGTGGAGAAGATTTAATAAAAGTAATAGACTATCAAATACAAAAAAGTTTATGAGAACAACTGAAAATTTATATCAGTGAGTTATTTGAAAAAAAAAGAAAACACATAAAGGAGACAAGAAGAACCAACTCCATAAAATATGACATAGAGGCTTATCTTGCCCTTTTATACCTACCTAAGGAACATACTTATCAATCTTCATTTTCTGTTTATGAAGTAGGATGAAATCTTTATGAGGAAGTTGTAATGAGAGTTACAAGTTTATCAAGTGAATATGAGTTTCTTTAGTTTCTCTTCTAGAATCCTTATATTAGATTGAGGTTGTGTTTACCTAGTTCTTGTTAGTTTTCTTTATTGATAATATATTTGTTGGAGTCGTTTGAGAGTATTTAAAAGATTTATTTTTCGGGTTAATGGTCATCTCTTGATTAGTTTAATAAAATTTAGCATTTGTTGTTTTATTCCTCGTTCTTTCTAATATCCCTACAAAATTGGTGGTGCTTCAGGTCATCATTGCTTTAAAATTTCTAAGCAACAATCCTTTCCGATCATGACCACATCAAGTGGTATCAGAGCTCAAGGGTTGTTGAGGATGAGAGATGTTTCAACTATAGTGGAGTTCAATGGACTTCGAATGGATTTTGACGTGATGAAACAAGCCATCCAATAACTAATCATCAACATGAACCAACTATAAAAGAATCCTAAAGAAACGAAACCTAAATTTCACAAGAGAGAGAATGACTGTCTACACAAGGTGAAAATTCAGTGATGATGAGGAAAAGACATATCATCACCCTCGACAACCTTATGATTCCACCAAATTCAAAATGAAAATGGATCTTCCATTTCAACTAGCAACTCCTGATTGAAGCTTCCCCTAATTTGTTGGCGAGGGGAAAGGTTCTTCGAATATATGGAGATTCACGAAGACAAACAAGTCAAACTAGTGGCTTCCATGTTGAAGTTTACACACGAAGATGATGGGAGTGATTTATAGGCTAAGTGATGTCATCAAAGGAAAACTCCAATTCGAAGTTGGTTGTGGATGAAGTAGTTATTACGAGATCATTTCCCTCCTCTCGTATGAGCAACTCTTATAGCAACAATGGCATGAATGTTGACAAGAAAATAGAATTGTCCATCACTATACTACCAAGTTATATCAACTGCCATCACTCATAGAACTTCCTACACCTGAAAATTAGCAAATTGTGCAATTTCTATGGGGTTACAAACTACCATCCGAGATTAAGTAGAATTGCATTTGCCCCACACTCTGTCAGACGTCATCTCTACTCTTCTTGGTCGAGAAGGTTGAACGACAACTTGAAAGGGAAAACCAAACCAATTTCAAGTAGTAGAACAATCAAAGACAACTCCTACTCGAGTTCCTCCAATGTCTTCAAATACATAAGACATCATTTGATGTTGGTGCAATTTGAGAGAAGGCATCAATAAGTCCTCTTCCATTGAGGGCCACTAATTCGTATGGAAAGCCTCCAACCTTGATCTACCAGTGTTGTTGCCAACCTGGGCATCACTCAAATGAATTTCCATAATGATTTACTATTAACCTCACACAAGCATAATGTGTAGACAACAATGACATTGAACTGAACCCTAACATATATGAACGAGAAGAAGGGATTATGCTAACACGGAAGGTGAATACCTTTTTGTATTGCAGCGGATACTTCTAACTCACAAATGTGACAATGACTCTCAATGTCACAACATCTTCCAGAGGTGTGGAATTGTTAAGGAAAAGCTTTGCTACATTATATTGGTAGTGGGAGTTCACAAAATATAGTTTCTTATATTTTGGTCGACTATCTAGGACTTCAAGTATATCAACATCCAATGCCTTAACAAGTTCACTAGATAAAGAAGGGCAATGACTCACAAGTCACCAACAATTGTCGAGCAATGTTGTCAAATTTGTGAGTTAGACTCTTAAACTTGTACGAGTTTAAGGGTTTGCCGCAAGAAAATGTGTGAACTCTAGTTAGGTTCAGAAATAGGTGCAAACTTGAGTGGGGCCGAGATTTGACTTAGTGGACTCGTTAGGAACACATGATCCATATGCATGAAATGGTGGAATGGACTATTGTATGTCCCATAGGAAACAAAATTGATCATAGGGCATTATTAGAAAGAAATATAATGGTATAAGAAGGGGTTGGCCGATTTAATCTAGGATCCTTTTTGTGGCTAAAAAATTAATTTCATTCATTGATGACTGATCAAACAAAGAAGCTCCAAAGAACCTGCCCCTTCGTCGTTTGATCGACATTTGGTGGTTGGTGCCGATCATTACAAGTCTGCAACAACAAATGACTAAGGTAACTCTAAATTCTTATCCTCAATCGGTTTATTATCTCTCCTCTAAAGTTTGGATTTGATTCTGAATTTTGTATCCTCTCTTTATCTCCTTTATGCTCTGAAGAAACTCCTCCATCGTCGCTTTGATCTGATTAAGTTCAATGGCTGATGAGACATAGAAGCTTCGAAGAACTGCTCCTTCATTGTTTGATCGATCACTTGTGTTGGGCGTCGATCATCACTGGGACAACAAATGACCAAGGTGACTCTGATCCTCTATTCGTATACACTTCTTTGAAGTATGATGATTTGATTATGATCCTCTATTTATCTCTTCTAATGCTCTTTAGACATTTTTTTACAGGTAATGCTCTCTTCTCGTGACTGTTAAGATTTGAGAGTTGAGTGTTGTGAACTTGCCTCTTGTGTAATGTTTTTTTTCAGAATCTCTTGTGACCCTTAATAGCTAACTTATCTATAAATTAAAATCCTAGATTAGAGTCATATGTTTTTATTTTCTTTCCCAAGTTTTTGTTCCAATATTTTGTGTCTTTCTGCTTTTAATGTTTGTAGACTTGTAATTTTAGACTTTTACATTGATTTACTACGACTTAAGATTGATAATCAAGTCGACAAAGGAACTTAATGTTTGTAGTTTAATTTTGCCTTCCGATTTGATCATGTTCTCAATTTGTACATGTCATTGAAGTTGTCCAGTACTCCAGTTTAGTTTTACCTAATGTTTGCATATATAAAATCAAGTTGTCATATTTTCATGTACACTAATGAATTGCAAGATTAATTATTAAGTGCCAAGTTAATTATGTCCATTATTTTTATTTAATAATTAAGTAGCCAATTTTTTTATTAATCAAAACTTCTTGTCATGTCATTGAGTCCTTGGTTACACAATATAGTTGTGGTTGCCTCTATTATTTTGGCTCAAAATTGTGTCATCAAATGATTTTTTTTCTTGAGAGTGATCATCAAACTAATTTTCTACTTGATTTTATTATTGCACATGTCCGTTTTTACTAATTGGTTTTGTTGTGGATTGTGAATATTTTTGCTTAATTTTCATATTTAGTATAATGACGACCAATTGCTTCAAATTTGAGTACAGGAAAATCAAAGAGAAAAATGCTAGCGGCAACCGATCCGATATAGGATGGAAACATACAATAGACGTGGACAATAATGTGAGAAAAGTGAAGTGAAAATATTGTAGTAAAATATTTGGTGAAAATTATCGATTCAATCATCATTTGGCCAGTGCATGCAAGGATGCAAGCCTATTGAGGAGATAAGCGTAAACTTATTATCAACCTTAGCTGCACTTGAGGAACAATCTCAAAAGAACAAAATGACAATATACAATGTGGAAAGAAATTTATGGTGTTGCTGAAATGGAGGTTGAAGTGGAACAAGGGCACATTAAGTGGATTATAGAAAAGTAATGGCTCATAAGTTGGAAGTTCTAGCCAAACTACTCTCGATCAAATTGTGAGGAAAGATTTGAGTGAGGAAGCATTCAATCAATTTTGGTATTTTTTTAACATACATAGTATTCCTTTTAGTTGTGTAAAAATTCATGAATTCATCAAAATATTTGAAATTATTGTTAGGAATGAACTTGATTTCAAGCTACCATCTTACCACGACATGTGAGTGAAGTACGTAAAGAAAAATTTAGAGAAATCAAAGAAAGCTATTGAGGAGTACAAATTGGAACGAAAGAAAATATATTGTTCTATGACGTTTGACTCATGGACGAATAAAAAGAAAATGTGTATATATAATTTCCTAATGAATAGCCCAAGAGGCACTATTTTCTTAACTTATATTTTTTTTCTTAACTTTTATTGACACGTCAGGGATTTATAAAATGAAAGAAAATATTTTTTAGATGTTGGACAAGATGATTGATATATATGATTGGAGAAGAATGTGGTATAAACAGTGCCCGATAATGAAGCAAATTTTAAAGCAGGCGAACAACTATGGAAAATAGAAAGAAATTATTGATACCTTATGCAACTCATTGCATCGACTTGATTTTGAAGGATTTTGAGGAGAAAATTTCAATTCATAAAACAACCATTCAAAAGGCTAAAAAGATTACATCTTTCATATATTCGAGAACCCTTATTGTTAACATGTTGAGGCATTTCACAAATAGAAGGGATTTGTTTAGGCTTGTCAAAACACATTTTGATGCCTCCATGAACATAAGGGCTTTTTTTCTACTACATGAAAATCTAGTAAAGTTGCTTCCCTTCAAAAGGGCAAAAAGATGCAACACTTTGTGATGGATAACGATTTTGGAGTCGGATTCGAACCGGCGAATAGAAGTTTTGATGTTAATGGTTGTTTGAAAGTGGCTATTCCACTTGTCAAAGTTCTTTGATTTATAGATTCAAAAGAAATCTCAACTATGATAAGTTATTTTGCACAAAAGAAAGCATCAAAATTAATTTTAGCAACGTTAAAAAAAAAGATAACATTTTTATCCTATGTTAATCTTTGTCGTTCATTCAATTTATTTCTAAATTATATCTTTTAACTAATCATTAATTATGTTTTTTTATGTATGAGCCAATATTGAAAATAATTGATAATTAATTAAACAACCAACTTATTCAACCCTTGCATCTAGCTTCCTACTATTAAAATCCTCAATATTATTATAGCCCTGATTTTAAACAAGAAATAAAAATTGTATTTATAATTATCTGAAAAGATTGGTTTTAGACAAAGATTAAAGGACAAAAATAGATATACAAATGGATGATTTTCGTGATGCAAAATGTCTATCTAGTATATATGAAGCAATTATGACAAGAGAAAAAAGCTCTACCAAAATGATGAAGTTCTTATGGAGATTATTTTCTGATCTATAACAATTTTCTATCAAGGTGCTAAGCTTGACCGAAAGCTCGTCTAGATGCAAACACAATTGGTGTGCTTTTGAAATGGTAAGATTAACTCAAGGCTTTTAAATGTCAATTATTAATAACATTGGATAAGTTATTTCATGACTATCATATTTTGTCAATTATTTTATAGGTTCATACAAAAAGAAAAGAAATCACTCGTACCATCAAAAGATAATGACTTGATCTATGTAATATGCAGCTTGAGGTAGATAATAAAGTAAAGAGAACAAAAAATGAGCCTACTTCATTTGAAATTGAAGATGTGGATTCAAGTGACCAATGGTTGCAAGATGAACCTGATGAAGAAAACCGAATGTGGATAGGCTTTCATCAATTAAGTGAAGATAAAGATGAGCTAAATGTGCTCGCGAGAATGCTATTGAGAATTCAACACCCTTGGAAGCTAATGATGATATGAATATTCAATTTTTTTATTATGATTGTGAAAACAGAGAGGATGAAGTTGATGCTCACGTATTATGTGATAGAGATGGAGTTGATTAATTTAGTATGTCCCGATGGATGCAAGTAAACCTAATATCTTTTTTTTAAATTTAAATTGATGTATCATATATAATGTTTGGTCCTTCAATTTGATCTTTGAGAGTTTATTATTTTATTTGAATGTACTTTTGTTTATGGATTTAATTTGCATGCATTATGATAACATGTGTGAAGGTTGTGCCATATGAAGTATGGAATATGGAGCATGATATACTTTATTTTTATGGTTGAACGTTATTGTGGTTAAACTTGATTTTTGTTTTTGACTTTTGAGAATCTTAGTGAACTAATTGTGTTTTATTTGGCCTTTTCCTAGGCGACATCTATTGTTGTTTACAAAAGCTCAAGTTGCAAGTCCCATTTCATTTGGTTAATGTCATCTTGTATTCTCAAACTCATATCACTAAAAACACTAAAAATATCACATGCTTAATATGACAGATAAAACACATTGAAAAGGACAAAAGAAAATGCAACTTTCATTTTTTTTTCTCTTTTTTATTTGTGTAATATATTTTTATGACAAATAAAGTGAGAAATAAAAAGGCATATCCTCATATTCTTTTTTATTAGACTATGTAACTTTATGTAGAGCTTATGATATATTTGTGCATTATTTTATAATTAAAATTATTTGGTACATAAACTATATGACATGAATCTACGAGATAAAAAAGAATTTACTTAGACTCTTGATATTGATAACATCATTAAGGACGAAGTTTTTTGTGGCATGCTTAACTCGGCTTTAATTTTTTGACAAACTTGGCAATTCGACATCTAAGCAATACACCTAGGGTGAGATAATATCTATATCTTTAAGCAGAATAAACAACAAATTAGACTAATACCCCCAGAAGATCAGGTTGTGTCCAGACATCAACCTACATTCATCATTTTTGTTTGTCCAACATAAAGAATTCCCTATTGCAATAAAACAACTACATATTATCATTCGCTAATTGCATACAAGTTTACATCTGTAGGTACACCAAAATTTGATATAAGGTTGAAGGTATCTTAAAGGATTTTTACGATGTCGCCTTAACTAACTTTCATGAAAAAGAATATACAACATCGTATATATCTTGTATACGACGTGAATCTACCTAATTTGCCACACTACTGCATGAGTCCATCTGAGCATAAACTCCTTTAAGAACATGTTGAAGACTGGTTACACAAAAGACATCCATGGAAGCTTAATCCCTTGCATAGTCCCAACATTACTTGTTCCCAATAAAGATGAAACATGTCGTATGTATGTGGACAATTGCACCCAAGGTTGTTAAACTCTCGAGTCAAACTCTTAAACTCTTACGAGTTTAAGAGTTTAGGTAAGTAAAATGAGTCAAGTCGGCATAAACTCTTAAATAACTTAGACTCTTAGATTCTATTAAAAAATAAATTTAAAAAATTTGTAAACTCTTATAGACTCTTATAGAGTTTATACGATTTTACAAGTTTGTACGATTCTATATGAATACGCAGGACTCATCATTTTGTATAATAAAATATTCTTAAATATTAAATATTTTTTTAACTAACCTTATTAACAATTATGAGTGATGTTCACAGATAATATATTATGATTTGAAATTATTGCAACCAACTTTAGTGCAATTTTATCTTTCATTACTTTTTTAACTTAATAAATTATAAATTTGTTAGTTACTTATTAGTTAGAAGTAATAGTTTTTTTATTTTTATTGCTTTATATTTATGTCATATTAATGTAAAATATTAATTTTCATATATTTGATATTTAAATATGCACATAATTTTATATTGTAGGTGCATATTAATTATTGTATTATTTAATTTGTTTGGAACATAAATTCTATGAGTTTACGATACGAATTTACGATACGAGTTTACAAGAGAGAAAATGAATCTACTTAAACTCTCGAACTTGACAACCTTGATTGCACCATTAATCACATTACTATGAATTAGAAATTTTCTATTCCCCAGTTGGAGGATATGTTGGACTAATTGAATGGTGTTCAAGTATTTTCTAAATCTACCTTCAAAGGGGTTACCAGCAGTTCCAAATTGCTAGTGGAGATGGGAGAAAATCTGCTTACAAAACTAAAGAGGGATTATATGAGTGGCTTTCTATGCCCATTTGGACTTTCTAATGCTCAAGAACATTTATGCGCTTGATGACACATATGCCGAAATCATTTCTTGTAGGTTTGCAGCCATCTACTTCTACGATATCCTCATTTATAGCAAGAATGAAGAAGAGAATCTCACATACTTGATAGAAGTGTTGCACATTCTGCAATTTAAAGAAATGCATAATGAAAACTAACAAATTACTCTTCTTTGACTATGTTGAATCACTATTGATGATGAGAAAGTCCAAGCAACTTGGACTTGGCTATCCAAGTCCATTGGTGAAGTGTGAAGCATCCGTGGCTGGAGTCCTTCTACTGATGCTTCATTTGAAACTTCGACAAGATTTTTGGTGCCAATCACCATCTATATAAAGAAGAGTAAATTCCAGTAGAGAATGCCATTGAATCTAGTTTTCCTAAAGTTTAGCGACGCCTTATATTGTCCCAATCCTTGTCCTACCAGATTTCTCAAAGGTCTTTAAATTCTGATGTGATGTCTTTGCATTCATCATTGGAGTTCTTTTCAATCAAGGTGCATGACTTGTTGCATACCACAATGAAAAGATAAATTAATCTCTTTGAAATTGGATGACATATGAGTTAGTATGAAGTGGTACATGCCTTCAAGCACTAGGAACATATTGATCCAAAATGAGTTCATATTGCACAAGATCATGAAACTCTCAAGTCAACTGCAACGACAAAACAATGGCAACATCTTACAAGATGCATGGGGTGTGGATCGAATTCTTGCATAAATTTATGTTTGTTATCGAGTATAGATTAGGTGCTCACAATAGAGTTGTTGATGCACTTAGTCGTTATGTCTCTTTTCTTAATGTGATGTGCATGATATTGTGGTTTTGGCGAGTACCATATATGTATGAGGTTGGCCTTGATTTTAGCCAAAAATGGGCACATTGCTAAGCTCCCTCTTTTGAAGGCTTTCATATGCCTGATGGTTTCTTGTTCTGCCATAGATAGCATTGAATACCACAATCATCGCTACGTGAAAAGTTGATTCTTGACCTACATGAATTAAGTCAAAGTGGACATTTAAAGAGGGACAAGACCATTGCATCGCTGATGAACGTTTCTGCTGGCCTCAATTACCAAAGAAGTGGCAAGATTTGTTCAGTGTTGCCAAATCTATCAAGTTGCAAAGGTTTTCTCGTAGAACTCTGAGTTATATTTATCGTTGCCCATGCCAAGAGACCCTTAGGAGGACCTATTGATGATTTATACTTGTCTTACCGTGAGCGTAGCAAACAGCAAACTCTATGTTTATCGTTGTCGATCGATTTTCCAAAACATGGCACTTTTTTGTTTAAGGAAATGCTAGTCAGAGTTGCCTTCTTGTTCTTCAAAAAAGTCGCTCGCTTATATGGTCTTCTTCTCTCTATCACATCAAATTGGGACTCAAGTTCTTTTACACTTTTGGTGATCCCTATGGAGTAAATTGAACACAACTCTTAAGTTCAGTGGTACTTGCCACCCTCAAACTAATGGATACACTGAAATGGTGGATAACTCTCTCAACAACTTAATAAGACCACTTTATGACAAACCTAAACAAAGATATATTATCCTTCCACAAGTTGAATTAGTTTGTAACAATATGGTCGTCCACACTGTCGGGAATGCTCCTTTCATGGTAGTCTATCGTCGTCTTCCATGGTAGCCCATGGATATCTCTTAGGTACCTTTTTGAATATGGAAATGTATATGATGTTGATCAGTTATTGAACACATTCGACGCACCCACGAAGAAACTCGCCTGCACCACTTGCCTTATCACTGATTACAAGCGTTGTCCCTAGATCTTTGAGGGAGATTCTGTCATGGTTTATTTGCATGGGGGGGGGGGGGGGGGA
>LTAE01001965.1:15369-48537 GCA_001647135.1 Pontederia paniculata | reverse complement strand
TAGGATGAGCATTTAAGCCTTTAGCCATAGCCTAAACACATAATGTGTTAATAGCAAAGATCTTCTAATTCATAGGCCACACAATGTGATGGAAACTTATGAATGTTGACTTGAACTAGGGACCTTGCCCTTTAGGGGTATTTATAGGCTTCCTCCCATCAAGAAAGTTACTTATGTAGTTAGTATAACCATTCATTTAGAAGTTATAAGAACTACTTAATATCACATAAATAATTTAATTAATATAATAAATTCTGACCATATAAATTTAAATATTAAATATATATTAAATTCCAACAAAAATTGCTCACGTTTTTTCGTAGTATTTTGTAATTACAAAAGAAATTAACTACTTAATAAAATTTATGGATGATTATAGTGTACATTGGAATTAGAAAATCATAAGACTATTTAAAAAGTGTCTAGATGCTAGGAGCATGTGATTTTTTTAAAACCACGATAATGCACTTTTCAAGACATGCTTAGATCTAAAATCAATGAATTTTTTGGATGCATTTATCCATTTTTTTCGTACTAGATAAACATTATAAACATCATATTACTGGATATCATTATTATAACATTATAAAAAATAATATAAATAATGAAAATATTAAATAAAAATATTTATATTCATATAAAAAAATAATATAGTGGTGAAATCCAATTTCTTGCCTTTGGGAAGACAAAAACTTCATGCATTTATAATTGATGCAATATACGAAAAACATCTTCAAAACAGAACCGTAATAGAAGGAAAGAGCAAGGACGGTTCAGTTCAGGCGAAGTGATTTCCTTTCGGCAGAGTGAGCGAAGTAGCAAAAAACGCTTTTGCACTCAAAAGGTAACGTTTGGATGCTAGAATATTTTTTTTTCAAATTCTGATAAATAATTTGATTTATCAAATTAGTTCTAATTATATTTAAATAAATTAAAATTTAATAATTATAAATAAGTTCTAGTGAATGTTTAAATAAAAAATTAAGAATAAAAGATATAAAATATATTTTTAATAAAGATAAATTTTAATTGAATTTTCAAATTATATTAATTAATATAAAATCAATCTCACAAATTAATATTTTCATACATTTTTGTTTAAACATATCGATTAAAATTATCAAAAAATAATATAAATTAATCTCACAAATTAATATTCTAATAATAATATTTTCATAAAAAAATTACTTTTAAATGAATAATTATTATACTAATAAATATTTTGTATTACAAATTAAATACAAGGTAGTAAATTATTTTCTTGAAAAATAAAATTAAATAATAAAAAAATGCCATGAATAATATAATTAAATGATTTGGTTTTATCATGAAATAAAATATAATGTGATAATTAATAGTTTTATAATTATATTATTAAGTTAGTATAAAACTAAAATTTATTATTTAAAATTGAAAATTAAAAAAAAAGGAGAAAAAAGTTCGATTGAAAAAAAAAATGCAACATCAACTTGAGATCCTAAGATTATGTGCTTTATTTCGTCAATTATCTTGATAGAATTAGATGAAATCGAGTCAGAATTAGTTTAGTTCTGATCACGATTTCACATGTCAAGCACAGCCAAATAAATTGGTTTTATTGTAGTGTTAAAAAATACTGCCCAACCAAACTTGCCTTCGAGATATTAAAAAGTATCAAAACTACTCAAATGAAAGAAACTTAGAATGCAAGTTAGTGTTTAGATTTGATAAACGTGCAGCAACTCATTGACCTTTTATGGGTACAAATGAATATCCGAACATCTCTTGTCAAATAAAATAAAAAATAGCATTTCCTTAAATCATTCTCATCCAAATGAGCCAATCATAGATTAATAATCTTAGTCTGGGAAGATGAGTTTAATGTTACGGAATGAAAATAATTAACTATTAATTATTTAATCTGAAAATTCAGATTGGTAAAATGACAAAATGATTAAAAGGAGAGTAGCTATTAAATAATATGGTAAATTTATTTTGTCAAGGACCAAGTACTTAGAGGACTTACCGAGAAAAATTACTTATAGGACTTTCATGAATACTTGATTAGTTTCTGCCGAATGATAATTTGGACTCAAACATTGACGTTTCGACGAGGCCAAGCGAGTGAATTTCATGAATGAATTTTTACCAAATCACATTTTCACATTATTGATGGATCAATTGTTTCATTTCTTTAAATTCATATGATTAATTGTATAAATTAATGATGTTATTACTAATATGATGATACTTGAGTTTCGATTTTTAGATGTTTTACAAATTTTATTAACTAGTTTATTATGAATTCAAAGGTTTTGTAAATTTGATGTTAAGATATGCTAAATAAAAGTAAGAGGTATAATAATTCAGATAGTTTAATAAAGAGATCGATGACAAGTTTTGATATCTGACTCAATAAGAAATTGCACTGCGCAGCATGGAAGTTGATTATATGACGACAAATGCCAGATGCCACTAATTCTTAAATAGTGAATTCAGATAAAAAGCAAGGTATAGGTTCGTTTGCACAGTAGTCAAGTGAAAAGAAACATAATAGTTAGATTAATGGTTTTCATTCGAAAGTTTCATCCAAAACACTTTTGTGGACCTTTTCTCGTCGATCTTCTGATGCAAACAAGGCCTTTCTCAAGTAGCTGTTGCAGCATATGGAATTATGGATCGCTGTCCTGTGCATTCCACTCGTCACGGTATATGCTTTCTGCCATTTGCCACACATGAAGAATATTATCTTCAGCAACACTGGCAATGACCCATGGTTCCTCAGGGTTCCACGAGAACTCTGAGATCTTTGCAGTGTGACCAGAATGTACGAAAAGGAGCTCAGGCGGACCATCTTGAGCATCTTCTTCTGCCTGTTCATCTCCGATCCTGAATGATCGGCCACATGGGATTAAAAACAGATAGGAAAAATGAAGGTCATTGACCAATTAGATAGAATGAAATGGAAGGTCCGAGTACATATATAAGATTGTCAAGGCAGCAGATGGATATAAAGACTTCCATGAAATGATAAGTTAACAAGAATCCTCCTATAAAGACCTGTACCAAAATAAAGCCATGTGGATCTTTTACCATAGATGCAAGATAACTAATTCAAATGTTCACACAAAGAAGTAGAAGTTAGAGCAGTTGTATGTGTCATATTCTGATCAGCCACTACTGCCCCCATTAACTACCTCCACTAAGTCCCTAGTGCCTTGGATTAGTTAGTTATTCATTAGTATAAATATGTTGTAACATTTGCTTCTTGTCATGTTTTTTATATGAATGTCATGCATTTGGGAGGCTTGTCATCTTTAGTTCATCTTTTATAATTCCTTTTTCAGCCTAAGTACAAGTTTCGTTTGATTGGAGTGCTTATCACAAGCCCACTTCTTAGCAGGTAGCATACTGCTTAATGATATTAAGCACATGTCAGATATAAAAAGAATAAGCAAACCATGATCGAAGGAAACAATGCTGTGATGTAGTAAACAACTTTACTTGAAATAGAACTTTTCCGTACTCTTTATTTCTCATTTTTTTATACTAGATCCATGAGTCTCCAACTGTAACCGAACAAAAAAAAATGAAAAACAAGATCCGGGATATGTATACCTGGAAAGGTCCCAAACCATAAGCTTAGTGTCAGCAGATGCAGAAGCCAAAATTGTTTCATGCTTTGGGCTCCATTCAACTTGAATTACCGCTCCCCTGCAAAAAAACACAAATAGAAAAAATATAAAAATTGTATTAGCTATATAAATTGAAGATTGGAGCACTACACTTAACAGGCCTCTTAGAAGCTTAAAGAAACCATTTGAGGCATTAATGACTAAACTGTATAGCTACCTAAGTCTTAAAGATCAAAATTTGGTGTCCCCTTGACTCTGTGCATCAAAATGAAAGAATAGAGTGATAGCATGCAAGATGAACATTAAATGTTATCCATCAAAATTTCTGTCTGAGGATTAGATGCTTGTCTACTTAAACAAGTATCACATTTGCTCCATTTGGTTTCTAGATATCTCGCGGAATAACCAAGTTATTACACTTTTTTGTCCAAGTATGCACTGAAATAGGGTTAACCCAAAATTCAACATGCACATAACAAGATGAATGTTTAGTCCTGTTGGACTACTGTCGGTGGGGTTTTCCGACTCTGCTGAACGGGTGGAATTGAGGTACTCTGAGCTTTACTTTGATGGACAAAATCACCGTTTAACTGTTCAAGATAGGGTGGCAGTATTTAGTAGATAAGGGGCATACTGTTCAAAATATCATAGCTTATTCACACATTTTTAAAATGGATACAAACACACAGTGAAGGGATGAAAAAAATCAGGAGGGGCCAAGATATATATTAAAATAACAATTTTAATAAAAATATTCAAAATAATTGTAACAAAAAAATGATTTGAGCACTTACAAATTAATCGTTGCGTGTAATAATGCATATAAAAAGAAAGGGGGTGGGTTGGGGAGGGGGAGGGGGCAAGGACCAAATACAACTAAGAATACAATACTCTAGAGAATAGAACTCCTTATTCTTCCTTAAATTATTCCATAGTCAAACCATGTAAGTGAAGTCACCACATTCCGCTTTTTTTCAGTAATCTAATTGAAATAGAATCATGCATAGCAAGGATTTACACTTAATGAGAATATAGTACCTTGATAATATGCACACAATTTTTTCTTTCGAAGTATAATAGATATACTGATAGGGCCGAGCAAAACCGGGTTCGGGACCGGGTCAGGGGTGACCCGGTCCCGAACCCGGTTTTAGCCGGGTCTCAAGAAACGAGACCCGGACCCGGTCCCGGCCGGGTCCGGAACCGGGTCATCCCGGTTTAATCGAGAATAAAACCGGGTCAACCCAGTTGACCTAATTTTATTTTTTTTACTATATAAAAATAAATTTTAATTTTTTTATATTTATTAATATTAATTATTAATAACTATAAACTCTCTTTTTATTATGCATTAGTAATAAAATCCGTTATATGTTAAATATTTTTAAAAAAATTATAATATAATATATAAATATTACATAAATACATATTTTATAATATATTTATATATTATAATATAAGAGAATCGGGTCGGGAATAAATCCAAGTTTCTTAATTTCGGACCCGGTCCCGACCCGGATCGGGTTTCAAGTCATCGGACCCTGTCCCGACCCGGTTATGTTCCGGACCGGGAATATTCCTGAAAATTCGGGTCGGACCGGGTCAATGCTCAGCCCTAGATATACAGTTAATTTGCAATGTGTTGGAAATGTGAAATTCAAAGGTGTGGCTCAAAATGTCATCAAACATTTTTATACTATACTGGTGTCTTTTCTAGAGTTTACAATATGCTGATGCTTTATTATAACCATAAGAAAGAAATCAACATGAGATTAAGAAATAAAGAGAAAAGTCAAATACATACGTGTGACTGGAGAAGGAGCACAAAGGCATTGTCAATTTGCGTAGATCAAATAGATTTACAGTTGTGTCCGCCGATGCCGTTGCCAGTATCCAGTCATTAAATGGACTGAAAGTGAGAGAATTAACCTGAGGAGAAAATGCATAAACAACAATCTCTATTTGTTCATGTCCAAAAACTAAATCAGGAAGAAATAAAAAAAAATATTAGTGGCTATACAACACAAGGATGTGGTAAAAAATGTTTATCAAATATCTCAATCAACTAGTAGCTATACGCCATCTTAAAACCCTGAAAGTAGGCAACATGATATTGAATGAAGAAACGAGACATGTGCCAAGGTAGCTAGAATACATAATAGCTATACCATGGCTAAGACATGGCAGCAACAGTAAAGTTGCTATTGTGGTGACCTAGAGGTAATGCTTTTAAGATATGGATACAATCTCTCTGTAAAAGCAGAAGGAAGTCTATGTGCATATTACCTTCATTAACTGGGAAGCATGATTGTTAAGGGCGAAACTTTAAAACTGGAATACATGACTACAGTTATATTTCTCAAGATAGAATGAACAATGACAGACTAAGTGAAATTGAACATCCAAACGATAAATGAAAAGAAAAGTTCTTGCCTCTGTAAAATCAGAGGTCCACAGGCTTTTGCTAGAGAATATTGGCCAACTATAGAAAACTAGACACATGGAGTAGCTACAGATGTAATGGATGTCGACAACATGTCCAAACACATATTCTGAGCCCCCACAGTCGAAAAATGAATGTTCTTGAACATGTATAATGTCAACGCAAATAGGAGAACAGAAGTAGATAAAATAAATTGCAAAAGTAATCCCATCCCAGGCAGCTACTTCACCTCATCTTCATGTGCTATGATTGAGTGCTGCGGCGTCTTGGACGAGGACGAACGCAAGTCCCATATCATCAAACGATGGTCATCCCCAACGGATCCAAATATGTTCTCATTCTTCAAATGCCAAGCAACATCCTCTACTAAATTCTCGTGAGCCTACAGGCAGAAAATTTTACGCATCTGTCAATAGGTAAAATAATTAACCCCTCAATAACGTAACAGAATGTAATAAGCAAAGCTCGCGTGCTACACAAAATAGAGGACGGACTCGATTGAAAAGGACTTCAGATACATTACCTCAAACACATCCCTTGCATCAAGAACCTTCCCCGTCGGCACACCGGCGACATCCCACAAACAAATTCTGGAGTCATAAGATCCACTCAAAAGGTAACCTTCCTTGAAAGGGCTCCAAGATAGACCGTACCCTTCTGTAGTATGACCCCGTAGCACCACATCGGGAACGGCCTTTTCCCCCTCCGTGGCAGGCCTCAAGGGCCGGCGGCCACAGTCGAACACATGCACCTCGGGCCCGCAGGTCTTGGTGGCCACGACGGAGGGGCGCTGCGGCATGAAGCGGGCGCGGTTGACCTCCCCCTCGTGGGGGACCTTCTGCGAGATCTCAACCTTAGGAATAGGGGTGTCGGCCGCAGGAACCGAGGGAGGGAAGAGGACGTCGGCAATCATGAGGGAGTTGGAGGCTTCATCGGAGGTGTGCGTGCCAAGGAGAAGGCGTTGAGTGGCGCCGCTGCCCGAGGATGAGGAAGAAGAGGTGGAAGGGAGCCATTGGACAGTGAGGGACGGCCAAACGAGGGCGTGCGAGATGACGAGGTCGTATAGGAAAGGGGTATTCTTCTTCCAGACGGCGTACTCCTCGGCGGCCGTGGCGGCGGCTTCGTTGCCGTCGTTCATCCTTTGCCTTTTCGCGCCTCGCGTTGCCCTCGGGGTGTATTTTCCCGCCAAAAAGATTTTGCCGCCGACGAAAAGCTTCTCCTTCTCCACACAAAGAGATGACTTTATATAGTGGTAACAATGGATTAAAAATTCTTTTTATTTTCCATAGATGGATTAAGAATTATGCTCAGAACAAAATGGCAGAAATATATGCTGCTAAGACAATTATTGTTGCCTTTAAATTTCCATCTTTGTTTAACAAAAATAATTTATGAGACGTTATCGCCCGTAAAACAAAATAAAATTTTAAGTTCTTTTGTCGTGACTGGCAAGAGAATTATAACAATTTGAGTGAGTGGACATATAAAAGATGGGGGGTATAATTTGTTTTTTTCTAAAATTTTCTTGATTTTTTTATCGTTAGGAATTTCAAATTAGATACAAATATACATTATAATAAAGACGTTCGAATAATTAGAGAGTAATAAGAAGTGTTCATCGGGTTGGGTCAATCCAGTGAACTCGACCATCTGAACCGATCCTAACGAAATTGGGTCGGTTCCGTTTTTCTAATTGGGTCGGGTACGAGTTAAAAAATTTCAATCCAAGTTAACCTGATCAGATGACCCGATTTTTTTTATTTTTTTAAATTAAATTAGTTTTAATTTAAAATTATATGTTAAAATTAATTTAAAATTTAAAATATATTAATAATATTAAAAAACTTATTTTATAATTTATAATAAATAATAAATATAACGATTCATACTAAATAGTAAAAAAATAAAATAAAAATGAACAAAAGACGAAAAAAAATGAAAAAAATTAGCCGAATGGCCCAACCCGATCCAATTCGACTTTGGACGGGATCGAATTGGATTGGATTAGAATGTAAAAAATGGCACGATCCTACTCGATCAACTTTGATCGAATCGATTCAAATTTAGGTTCGGATCGAGTTCAACCCCATCCGTGAACATTCGTAAGAGTAATACAAAAAATTGTCTTTAATTTATTATAAGCGCTAATTTTTCATGATAGATTTATGTGTTATTTCCTGTTACGAGACGACCTCAGATTTCTTCTCTAGCTGAATGTGAGAAGCTGGTATCAGAAACGAAGCCCTCTATAATTATAGAGAATGAAGAGGGGCCAAGAATCTTTCTCTGAAAAGTGCTTCTCGAGTCTTCACTCTCTTAACCAAAAAATCACAATACATGCATTATGTACTTATTTCATAATGTAAAGCGATCGCTAATTTTATATTTGGGAAAAAATGTGTTGTACTCTACAAAAAAATGATCGAATATGATTACTTAAATGCAGTGACGGATCCAGGGGTGTTTGAGAAGGGCCTTGGCCCCTCCCAATTTTTTTGTTAGTGTATATTTATATACAAAATTAATGAAAAAATAAAAAAATATAATATTTTTGTATGTTGACCCCTCCCATTTTTTGGGTTGGGTCCGTTACTGCTTATAAGCATTTAGAATTTTTTCTATACACAGGTCGCGAAAACATTTAAAATTTAGTTATTCAATTACTATTCCATGAAAAAAACATTATTGAGTTAATTACATAAAAGAAACATTATTTTTTACTACAAAGACGCCCATGAGTTAAGTAATAAATTCGATTATTATGCTTAATAAATTTCCATCAATATTTAAACACTTGACATACGAGGACAGGCATGCTGATTCTATTTGTATGCTGTGTGTGAAATACAAGTTTTCTATATGTTTATTTTTACAATTTTTATTGTTAACACCTCGAAATATTTATTGAGAACTTATTTAGACGTTTAAATGTATTAATTAATTCAATTTATAAACATTGAAAAAAAATAGCATAAACGTACTTGCGCCGGTGACACTGTTACTTGTGCCGAGTGCAAGCCCAAATCTGAGCCCATTTCCGTTCGATCCGTTAACTTGAGCATTAAAAAACAAAACCCTTCGCAAAGTCCAATCTCACTTCGCGCAAACATGCTTCAGGGCCACAACCCCCCGATCCCGCCGTCGCCGGCGAGGCTCGGTCTCCCGGCCGCCGTCCACTCCCCTTCCCTTTCAGGGAACCCCTCCATCTCCAACCCCGCCGCCGCGAATCCCGGCCTCAAACTCCCTCCTCCGTCCGCCCCATCCTCCTCCGCCACCGTCGTCGCAGGACACGCCTCGTCCGCCGCCGCTACTTCCTCCGCCCTCCTCTCCCTCCTCCCCCCGCTCCCGCGCGCGCAGGCCATCATCCCCCAGATGGCTTCGTTAGCCTCCAAGTTGTTCGACGTTTCGCCTCACCGCTCAATTTGGCTTTCCTCGTACCGGGGAAGTTTCCCTTCCTTCCACCCTTCGCCCTCGTCATCCAACGCCGCCTCCACGGGCACCTCCAAGGACATCCTCGCTCTCTTCAGCTCTCTCCAGACCCAGCTCCTCGAGGCCGTCTCCCAGCTCCAGGAGATCCTTGACCTGAAGGACTCCCATGTTAAGATCGCCAGCGAGGTCCACGCCAGGGATTCCACCCTCCTTGCCTTCACCAAGAAGCTGCGCGAGGCCGAGCAGGTTCTTGACCAGCTTGTTGATGACTACGCCGGATACCGCCGCGACCCGAAGCGCCCAAAGAAATCCCAGGACCAGAACGAGTCGGACTACCATGCCTCGCTGCACTCATCGCTGGATCTAGATGAGGTCCTCTCCTACGCTCACCGGATCAGCTACACCACCTTCGCCCCGCCGGAGCATGGGGCGGGGCTTGCTCCCCTCCGGGGAGCCCTTCCACCGGCTCCGCAGGACAACGAGATGCGTGCCTCCCAACTGTATCATTTCGCTGACCTTGACGTCGGGGTGCCGAAGAAGGCTGCTCTTGAGACCAAGGACGGGGCGGCTGCAGCTAATGCTGTGACTGAGATTCTCTTGGAGCCCACTCCACCGAGGGAAGAAGTTCCTGCGTTGCCCTTCACAGCGCCTCACTTTCCGATCAATGTGCCACCTGGGTGGAGGAAGGGGATGCCAGTTGAGCTGGAGCTCCCGCCAATTCCTGCTGGATGGAAGCCCGGGGATCCTATTCCTCTGCCTCCAGATGGCTTTGTGGTTGGTAAGAAGGGCGAGGATCAGCAGGTAGTTGGCGTTCCTCGGATGCCTGTGGTGCCGCCAAAGGCACAGGCATCAGAGGTGACATATGTTGCACCTGTGAATCTTGATATCCCAGACGATGATGACTACAGCACCGAGGAGAGCAGTGACGTGGGAAGCTCGGAAGAGGATGAAGATTAACACCTATAATGGTAACGTTTTATACTTCGGTTGCTTCCAGTCCTGGAATGGCATTCTAGTTATGTTTTGGTGGAATATTATATGTTTTCGTCTCTTAGAGATGTTTGAGATTGTTGAACTGGTAGTGATCATTAGTTAATCAAAGTTGATTTGACATTTTAAGCTGTGTATCAGAACGAAGCATTCAGAATTCTTATCTTATTTTATCAGTATTTCAAATGCAACTATGCTTTCACCCAGTGACCACTTTCCTATATACTTTTGTTTTGTTATGGAACTATGGATTAAGATGAGCTAAGAGGCTTTGGAGAATACTCACCTACTTTGGCACAGTAACATATTAAGTTGCAGTGTGAAAGATACACAGATAATTGAATATTGTCCCTGCATCAATCTGAGCAACTGAGAGTGATATTTATATCAAGAGTACATGACTGTTCATTCTTGACCACTAAATGAATGCCGATCTTTTTTATCTCTTAACATCACTGGATGGTGTTCTGGAGAGCAATTTTGGTGGTTTTAAAATGTTAAACTTTTGGAATTTCCAATGTCAATGATAAACAAGAATTTTGGACATGTTTGATGTGTGTTCTGATAGACAAGACAAGGTGCTGCATGTCTCAGGATTGGTATGTGGTTTGGCATGAGATGTAGCAGCATTACCTTACCATAAAACCTCTTTTGCAATCAGGTCCTTTTCAATCATTAACGTAAAAGCTCTGAATATATTTTTAAACTAATAATTAATTATTGTATGTGATTAAACAAAACCCATGGAGAAGGAAATGTTTAAAGCATAAACCTCAAAGTGATGCCACATGCTCAGCAATCTGTATCATCGTCCCATGATTAATTACTACTACCAAATATATTCACTATATCTTCTTTTGATCTTAAATGACAAGAAGAGAACCATGTAAGAAACCTATAAAGTTTCTCGGAAGATATGGATAATTTTGAATTAGTTTATAGTCTTTTATATATTTTTGTAGCCATAAAATTCATATGCATTTAACATTTATCTGAACTTTTTAGCACAATCGGGAAAGCTAAGAATATAAATACCTTTAAAGTGATCAATAAATGTTAACATAAGCCTCTCAATTTAAAAATTGACATAACAAAGATGGAAGATTAAAAAAGAGGGGTCCCCTTCAGGATAGTTGATCATTAGATCTATCCAAACTTACTCGTTATTTTCTTCATTTTGATATAACTTATTGTGCATTTACTACTTCGTCTTAATTAAAATCCAACACTTGGGCATCCCTTCGTCCTCAAGGTTATTAGACCTTCTGACTTACATATTCCCTAAATTTCATGCTATCAATTGAGACATGATATTCACCAACTTGACTCCTGTATGCAAAAGAAAGACAAAGGTTAAAAAATAGAGGAAATATGCCAAGGAGAATGCATAGTTCAATCCATTTAACTTACATTGGTCAGGCATTTAATTTTCTCGTACATATCAATATATGAAGGTGTGATCCATGTTTAGGCTTCATATTATTTATTTTATTTTGAAGGGAAAAGCCTACAATCATGTATCAGATAAATCTCTCTTTTGTTCGTATCCAATTTGCCATCTTTCTCGTTATCAGAGGGAGTCAAGTAAATCCCAAGGAGTCAGCTCTCTGCATCCGCATATGTGCCTTCTCCTGAGGAAGAAATGACATCTTTTTTTCTTGGAAAGGAATATAAAGTCGTCTACAATTGTTTCATATTTTCCCTCCAAAATATTGCTGTTTCATATCGAGAACTAGTAGTAAATGCTGAAGGCATGTATGCATGTCTGGTGAGATCTATTAGTAAATGTTATCGTTAAATCTTTGCAATATTAATTGTCAACTGTTAGTTACAAAATATCATAGTATCATCTTAAATCATTTCCATATCTGCATTGTTTGTGATGAATGTATTTTGAATCATAGAAGATATATTGGCTTTAAGAGAAAGTTGAAACACGTGGTACTAAGTTGCCTTGCGTTCTTGCTTGTATAGACGCGTGTTTGTAGACATGGTAGCTTTATACCGTTCTTGGTTATCTTCCTCAGTGCACCTTGAGGAATTCAACTATAAAGCCTCCCTTCAGATCTTTATATGTTGTTTCTTATTTTGGTCTCTCCTGGGTTCAAGTCAATTTCTCCCGTAGATTGTCACTATGGATTTTCAAGGTTCTTCTCCATTCCTCCTGGTGGATAATGGAGAAATCCATTTAGAAGGACTCCAGCAATCTTTTGAACAGCAAGAGATGCAACAGGAGAACTCGTCTTCAGCTCTTCCAGTCCTAGATCCCAGTTCTTATAGTGCTTTGGAGCATCATCTCTTCGGGAATTTGCCTGATACCTTATCAAGCCTAATGGAGCAACATCAGCAAGAAGTGGATCAGATATTTCAATTGCAGGTACTAACCCTTTTTTTCAAGTCATAAAGTTTGTTATAAGTTGTTTTTTTTTTCTCAATAGAAATAACAAGACAATGCGCGTTCTATGATATGCACTCTCTTTTTGTATGTAAATCAGAATGAGCAACTAGGACTATCCCTCCATCAGCTGACAGAATGCCATCTTTTATCATTGAAAAGTCTCTTAGAAACAAAGGCCACCATGATACTTAAAATGAAGGAGGATGAGCTTGCCATGTTGAATACAAGATGCCAAGAATTATGTGAACACCTAAAGATAGTTGAAGAATCTAAGGAGGGATGGAAGAGAATTGCAAAGGAAAAGGAGGCTGTGGCCTTGTCACTCAGTACAGCCCTTCAGCAGATACAACAGTCTTATTTCTCCAGCCCCCTGAGTGAAGTGAAGGAGCCAGCTGCAGAGGATTTTAGTAAGTTTTTTGCCCTTTGCAGGTGTTGTGCATCTCGTAATTCGTGCATGCTATTCCTCCCATGCCGTCATGTAGGTGCATGCAAGGAATGTGATGCTTCTCTTAACGTCTGCCCCCTTTGCATCTCTCCTAAGATCAAGAGCATGGAAGTCTTCTTTCCTTGAGTGAGAGGAGGAAAGAAACCACCGAACAAAGCTGAATAATTTACATATTGGAGATTTAAAAGTGAGCTCTCATCGTTACTGTCAATGTCTATTTTCTGCATACTCGATGTGGGAATAGGACACTGTTCTTCACATTTAGCTTTAAGCTATTGGACTTTTCTTTGTAGCTTTAAGATGTCTGTTTCCTTAGTTATGAATTGAAGTCCGTTGAACTTCCTACTCTTGGTGTTATCTTGAAGTTCCTACTCTCTTTACTACTGAACGTCGTTGCTATTGTTGTATTGTGGCATGATGATGAGAAGAGATAGGGTGGGTTTAACTAGCAGCAGACCAAAAGTCTGACACAAAAGACGTTTGGCCTGTATGAGAAAGTTACCTACTTACCTGTATAATGAAGCTAAATTGTTTGTTTGTGATAATACTAACAAAGAAAATTTGTATGTTTGAGCCTTCCTACTCATAAATTTGTTTTGTCACTGTAATAGTTGCTGCAAGTTCTACCTGTATAATGGACTCGATTTCTCTGCTTGTTATCATAAATATGAAACATGTATATTCGTTTGAAGAGGGTAAGGGATGCTCATTTTTATTTTTTTGGCTGAGATTGATGCACTTGAACCAAATTATTAGAAAATGATTCATGAGTACTTAAACTTAAATTGTACTTCAATCTTAACCACATTACGAATGACCAACAAAACATATACTCTATTTTCTTTGAGATTTGATTTTTTTATTTTTTTCGTGAATCAAAAGTGCTTTAGAAACTTTTTTTATTGAAAAAATTGTACCAACTGTAATGTTGCAAATGTGACAGAGATTTTTGTTTGTTGAATAAAAATATAAACTTTCAAGTATTTATTACATTTAGCATAACTTTTTTTCATGAATCGAAAAACTGAAAATGTCAATTCTTTTTCGAAATATTTTTACTATAACATATTAAACTTCATGTTGTAAATTCATATGTATAAATGAACAATATATGAATATTACATAACAAAATATTAATATATCATTGAATGAACTCAGAAAATATTGTTGAAAGGAAAATAAAGTAGGGCTTTCATAAAACAATATATTTATGAATTTGATTCAATAATTTTATCGAATTGTTTGTTGAACAATTTTATCGGCTTATATAATATATTCGAGAATAATGAATGATTTGCACATAATTAGACAATTATATCTTTTGGTATAAATAATATTGTCTTCACTTATCCATATAATTTTACTATGTCAAACTTAATGATCTCCTTAAAAGCTATTATTTCGAGATTAAATGAGAGAAAATTTTAAGGATTGTCGTTTTAATCCAAAAAAATTCAGGTCAAAACTAATAAAAAAGCTAAAATGAGTAATATGTTTACCTAACCACTAGAATATAATTTTTTATGTTAAATTATATGTGCTACTAAATCTTAAAAGCTGACAAAAATAGAAAATTATTTTTTTAATAAAGTAACGTCAAGATTTGAATTCAAAATCTCTAACTTATACCATGTTAGATTATTTGTACTGTCAATAATTCTAAAAAATTAAGTCGATATAACAAGCAATATTTTATATTTATTTTTTTAACATCCTCTTTTATATTTGACCGAGCATGAAATTGATCCATCCGTCGATTTTTATTATTTACTTGAGTATGAAAATTTCCTAAAAAGAAAACTAGCCTTTCACATTTGAAAGTAATTTTCTAACTTTTTAATTATGATCAATGTAAATAAATAAATAAATGACGGAAGAACACCACAAAAATATTAACCAACTTTTAGGTGACAAAATATTGATACGTTGCAAGAGAGCAAAATGAATAATTCAATAACCAAGCGAGAGAATGAAAAACGTCTACAACTTAGAAGAAATATGGTGGGAGTAATTTTTTTTTCCTTAGGGGGTGTTTCCCTCACAGTAATCTTTGTAGATTACTAGTAATCTTTGTAGATTACTAGTAATCTGAAGTTAAAATTACATGGGTCCACCACATTACCCTGTTTACTTATTTTAATTTGTAGGCAATCTGGATTGCCTAGCAATGCAGATTGCCTATGAAGTGGTAATCCACATTACCTATAAGGGGGGTGTCTATCCAGATTACCACCCAAGTGGCAATCTTATTTATATTAGTTTCCCTCTTTGCCCTTTTAGATCTTCCATAAATAAAACATAATACAATAATAAATTACCATATAATAATAACAACAACACAAATAATAATAAATTCATTAATTTGTGAATTCATAATTTAAGTTGATAATTTTAATTCAATAATATAAAATTTTTAACTTAATAAAATTTATGAAGGGTATTTTGGGGAAATGATGTATATTATTTAGTAATCATTTATATAAGTAAATATGATAATCTGAATTACCACTTGGATTATTTATATACAGTAAACGGGGTAATGCACATTACTGGTAATTTAATAGGTGGTAATCTTTCTGTTAGGTAATGTAGATTACCATGTAATGTTAAGAGGTAATGCAGTAAACGCCTCCTTAGTTCTAAGTTAGTCTATTAACCGTACGGATATTGGAAAATTATAATAAAAATATATAAATTATTCCAACTCAATTATCATAACATGTAATTTTATTTTTTATATAAAGTTTTTACTTTGTAAGATAGAAATAAATAGTTAATTTGCATCGTCTTATATTAATAATCTTTTCAATTATTTAATTTTAACTTAAAGTTAATATGAAAATAGAAATAGAGAATAACTATCTATTGGACATAATAAGAATTAACAAACAAAACTATCATAATTCAATATTCAAATTTTAACAATTAAACATAATATGAAAATAAAAAATTCACAAAAAAGTTAAAAGTAAAATACGAATATTAAGATTTATTTTGTAAGCCAACTCAATCTCCCTTGTGTTTAATAACTTAAATTCAAATGCAAAATTTTATAAACTTTGATGACAATTAAAATAATTTATACAATAATAATATCCTATTAAAATATAAATAAGTTGCATAAATTTTTTTAATAATGAATATAATTTTATTATTTTCTTCTCACATATAGGTATAAACTAAATTAATTACATAAGAATAAGTTAATGATAAATTTAACTCAAACACTACATAACAATATAAATATTAACTTTAATAGATATCTAGTGTAATTCTATTGCTATTTTCTATATGTAGAAACTTATTATATTCCATCAAATAACTATCTATATTAGACATTTATAAATATGCCATTTTATTTTATAAAATAACTAAATTTATAATAATGTACCTTTATATTTTACTTGAGTTTGTACTCATTTATAATAAATAATAAATATTACATGATAAACAATAATTTTAAAAAAAATGTAAGTTTAAATTTAAAAGTTTTTTAGATTTATTTGAAAACAATTATTATATCTTTGATTTTTTAAATTTTTTCATCATTTTTATTGTACACTTTATTTTGAATTATGATTTTAATATTTTTTTATTTACTTTTATGACTCTTTAAAATAACAATTATTTTTTAAGAATTATGAATATGACAGATGGCATAAGAGTTTAACACACACATATTGTTACCTTACGTTGTTTCGTAAAAAAAAATTAATATATTAGAATTTTACACACACATAAATATAGATAATTTACACGCTAATATTTTTCATATATATATATATATATATATATATATATATTATTGTTGCCTTACTTTTTCTCATAAAAAAAATAATATATTAAAATTTTATCAATATTTTTTTTAGGTTTCCAGTAAAAAATAACTCCAATAATCATAGTAAATTAGAATTTTATTTTTTCTTAGTTTATGTTTTTAAATGATATTTTTTTTCTTTACCCCTTGTTAGTCTTGTTCCAATGGACAATAGAAATTAAATTCTCCTACATTACCTGAATTAGAATTCTTTATAAATAATTTTTATTTCTTTAGGACTCTTATGATAAAGTAAAATTAAAATTTTATTAATTTATTTGAGTTTGAACTCTTTTTAATGAATTATTATTTTATTAGATTTCTTATTTTAAGGGAAATTATAACTTAAAAAAGTAAAAATTTAAATTTAAACTTTCTTAATCTACTTTGATTTTTTAATAATATTATTATATCTTTGATTATTTTTTCTGAGTTTGATAATGTACTCTTTATTTAAAAAAAAAAGAATTTCAGATTTGTCTTAATTTACTTTGTTAGTATTCTTTAAAAAACATTTCATTTTTTAATAATAATTTAAAAAATAATAATAAATTTACTTCACTATTGTTAACTAATTGTTATTTGAGGATTAGGTTTTTATTTTTTCTTAATTTACTTTAGTTAGGACTCTTAAAAATAATAATTAATTTCTTACTTTTTTTTACCTTTTTATGGAGCAAATATTTTGAATATATTAATAAATTAATACTTCATCTTCTTAATAATTTATTTAAAACTCTTTTTAAATTATTATTATTATTAATTTATTATTTATTATGTTTATGGAGCAAATAATATGAAAATATTAATAAAATAAAAACTTATCTTCTTACGAATTTATTTAGACTCTTTTTAATTATTTTTTTTTTACTTTTTTTGTTTTTCTATATAAAATTTAATTCTTAAAGTAATAATCTAAAATTGAAAATTTCTTAATTTACTTGACTTAGAACTCCTTTATAATAGTTATTCTAAAATATCAAACATATTACCAATATAAGAATTATTTAGATGAACTTTTTATTAATAACTAATGTACACGTTTTCTTATTTTTCTTAAGCTAAGATTCTTTTAAATAATTATTATATATTTACCTTTTTAAAATAGTTATTTTAAGAAAAATTGTGGATAGACTTTATTCCTTTATATATATTATATATATATATATATACATACACGACCCGGTCTACTATTACAATTGAAAAAAACAAAAATCATTATTATATTTAAATAAAATAATACTAATAATAAAAGGTTTCAAAGTTATATTCAGGAATGCTTACTCAAATTTACCACTCTTCAATAAAAGGAAAAAGTACAATTTTTTTTTTATCTAGTCATAATCTAATTAAACCTTTCTTAAGTGGCAAAAAATTATGGAAAATACGTGTTACGAATAAACTGCAGGAGAAAATTAGAGTCCACCACGTGTTGAAATTGACTTCAACGCCTCACAACCGACAACTAAACGGCACCCACTTGCCGCCATCGCCGAATTCACACCCGAATCCAATCCAACGGCTCTAGATTTAGGATCACGTTACTTTAAACTGTTCCTGCAGAAGTAACCCGGAAGCAGTTACTCATACGACATCGAATCGAATAAAAAGAACGAAAATTCTAATAAAATAGGGAAAAATAAATAAAAATATCGCCATAAAAGGGAAAAAAATAGGAGACAATAACAACTCCATCGTCTTCTCCAACCTCCTCCTACTCCATCTCCGTTTACGTAATCCCACCACCAGATCCGATCCGTCCTCGTCCTTCTGCCATCTCCGGCGATCTCCAATCAGCACGGCGGCGATGCAGCACGGCGGCGACTACGGCTCCTACTACGCCCCGCAGTACCCTCCGCTGCCTTCGAACCCTAACCCTCCTCCCCCTCCTCCTAGCGAATTCCCACCCCCCAATCCTGTCCAGCCCTCGTACGCCTCGGCGCCGCCCTATTCCGATTTCCCGGCGTACTCCACCGCCCCGTCGGCCGCGGCCTCCTCGGCGCCTCCTTCTTACCCGTCCTACGCCCAGAACCCAGAGCCCGTTCCTAACCTCCCGCCCTCGTCGGCGTCCTACGCCCAGCAGCAGTTTCCCAACTTTACAGCTTATAATCCCACGCCGTACGCCCCGGAACCTTCACAGGCACCGGCGCCATATTCTCACCTCCAGCAGCCCTCGCCGGTTCCGGCGCCGTATTATACTTTCGATCAGGCCGCGAATTATGCCCCTCCCGTGAACTCCGGCGCCAATCCTTCCCCCCTTCCTAATCAAAGTTCGTCCTTTACATCTCCATACCCGTCATACGATGCTCCCGCTCCTCCTCCTTACGGAAGCTCCGCTTCTGGGTATGGCGTACATTCTGTTGCTTATGATCGCAACCGATCTGGCTTCGATCAAGACGTATATGAGAGGAAATCAGATAGCGGAACGCAGTACAGCAGATATGGAACACATGATGATGGGCTTGGGGACGGTGTTTATGCTTATAATGGGGGGAGGTCAGAGCCTTATGGTGCTCGGGGGACGGTGCCAACTAGGTCGCAGACGTTGTTTGATGATTACGGGAGGTCTCTGAGCACCCCGTCAGGTGGGAAGGATCAGGGAAGAAGCGTCGGGAAGATTGTGAGGGCAGTGCCGAAGGTGGAGACACAACAGGATGTGAAGAGTGGGGTGCAGAAATACCGAGTAAAGCTGTTACCTGAAGGGGGTGGAAGTAGCATGGACGTTCTTTGCCAGGTTGAATGGAAGTTAACCCTCCTCTAAGCCTAATAGTTTGCTTTTGTGTGTTGTTTGTTTGTGACACTTCAATATAGCAATTTGCTTTCCGGTGTCAATGGTAGTAGGCATATTATGTTCTGTTATACATAGAATTGGATTTCTAAATTAGTTATCATTAAATTTAGAATGTTAACATCTTGACTAGGTTAGATGTATGTATTTGCAATTTAGTATATCTAGAAACACTGATAAATCATTTTTGCTATTCACTAGAAGTTAATGAGCCTAGATTCAAATTTTAGTTGTGGTTGATTCAAACTCGCACATTGATTTTTGTAACCCAATTTTGCTAGACTTTGTGATTATACTGTTTTTGGGAGGTACACACTTTGATTTGGTAAAATATAATTATACTTGTGTGTTTGGTTTGATTGTTAGTATAAATCCCTCTTGGAAATTTTTTGCAGACAACATTGGGTTGAAATATATGCACTATTGAACAGTACCTTCTAAGGTCCCTCACTTATTTGGCATCTTTGGAACTTTGTGCTAGTTTTACATTGGTTATTAATGTCTTTTGCCGAATTATATTATCTCATAATTTAAAGATTCACAACTGGCTTCAAGCTAAATCTGAATACAATTAATATATTTCACTTGAATATAGTTCAAATATTGGATATAAAGGGAATTGAATCAAATCCTAGCAAAAGTTTCTTTCTGGAACATTTCTCATTATTTTTTGACATGGACTATCTCTGCCATTTCACTAGATATTTTGTAGACAGTAACTGTATAAAGAAATCTAATTTAAAGATCTCTGATTCATATCCATGATATGTTGTTTTCTATTGTCAAAGTCCTGGATTCACCGCATAAATTAGTTAAACTTTCATATTATTTCGCAGATTGGATTAGATGGAATTCGCATGCTTGATCCAAGCACTAATAGAACTCTGAGGATCTACCCGCTTGAAAATATTACAAGATGGGATGTAAGTTTTCTAGATGTCATTTTTTCATGTTTGTCATGTTTACATTTATACCCATGTTAAAACTCTATTTTGTAATAGTTCCTTTTTTGAATGGTAGTTTCTATCATAGTTCTGAACTTTTCATATCTTTGATCAGGTAACAGATTCATCTACATTTACATTTTGGTCTAAGAGTCCTGTTGATATTGATCCGAGGCGGATAAGATTGCAATCAAATAGCTATACTACAAATACTATACTTGACACAGTTACAGCTGCATCAGTTCAGGTGAGGTGCCCAGTTTAACTTCTTGCTGCAACAGTTACTCTTTTACATTTTCTGTTGTCTGGCTGGGATGAAGCTTTCTCTGAAGTTCATTTCATTTTTCAGAGATTGATGGCTTTCTTTGAGTTTCTTTTTCCAGTAGTTTATTATAGTCGTGCATCAAGTAACTCGGTTAAGTTTTTTTGAATCACAGCTTAAAGAGATAGGGGGAGGAGACACCCTTATTCGAAGCAAATCATCTGATGAGTCTGGAAAGCAATCAGAACAACCAGGTGAAAAGAAAAAAGGTTTAATTGATTGGATGAACTTGATCAAACCTGCCAATGAGGAGAAGGACCATTGGGTAACCTCATGTGCCTATTATTTTCTTCGTTACAATATACATGTGTATCCTTGGTTATATTTGTCAATCAACAGAGCTGATTCAGTAAGGATATCAATCCTGCATCTTGTTTAATCTTTTCTTAATGTAGTTTTCTTTTCAAATGATAACCCATTAAGAAGTGAATTACTAGTTGTTAGATAATCGATGAACATATTGGAGATAGGGTTAGTGATCTTATGAATGAACAACTAATGAGGAAAGAACGGGCATATTGCTTTGTACTCTTTCATCTATTTTACTTCATTTTTGCAAGATAGCCATTAAAGCTGCAAGAAACCAAAATATTGAGCCATAAGGATAATTTTCTGTTAACACTATCTGTTATTACCTCAGTAAGTTTTAAAAGATGTTTAGTACTTGGCTTTATAACTCATATAAGTAAGCTTGCATGCAAATAAAAAGAGAAGACTTTAGCTATCGTTTGTTCCACCTACTTGCTTGACACAAATTTTGGATCCCACAACATTGAATCCTTCATCTAATGGTAGATGTTTAGAATCTTTCTGTGTCTCAGAAAGTGCAGTTCCATGGTACCTTTATTTTAGTACTAACTTTGGCAGATGGTGTTATTCTCTATCTACGAGAGAGCTTAGGAAAAATTAGATTTTTCATTCATGACTTGAAATGTTGTTGCACTTGTATCTTTTGTTTTATATTCTAATTTATTAATGAACTGACTATTGTTTCACTATTTGAAGTTATTTGGCTTCATCAAGTTTTCTCAAATCCAATAGTTGAATTTGTTTCATTTTCAGGTTCCAGATGAAGCTGTAAGCAAATGCACATCATGTGGATCTGACTTTGGAGCTTTTAATCGTAGGGTATGCTTTAAATGATAGTTCGCTAAAAAAATATGATAATAATTTGTTTCTATTATAATTTTCCAAAATCATGATGTAGTAAAATAGTTGGTTCATGTTTTACTTTTCAGCATCACTGCAGGAATTGTGGTGATATTTTCTGTGACAAGTGTACTCAGGGGAGAATTACTCTTACAGCAGAAGATAGTGTGCCCGTCCGAGTTTGTGATAGATGCATGGTACTCTGTTGAATATGTTTGTTTACATCTTCTCTTCACACATTCGCATTTTTTTTATAATGAAAAATAGATTCCCTCAGGAGATTTTACATGTTTGTTTAATATGCGAAGAATATGAATACTGATAATTTTGCAATTTATGATACTACTTCTTGAAATATAATTCTAAAAGAAGTCCTTGAACAATTTCATCAATTGCTTACCTGAAAATAAGCTATTTTTTTTACTTTCGGAGATTTCTCTCATCATTCTCAGGCAGAAGTTTCTCGAAGGTTAAACAATGCGAAAGAAGCTGCTAGCAAACCCGCTGGACTGCATAGTCATGAGGATCTTGCCCGAAAGCTTCAGGTGCAGTTGTTACATGGGTCTAAATTATCGAGTTTTCATTTGCTATTTTCTTATCCGCATAATTTCTGGAAGTTTGCTTAAAAATGATAGCAATTAATTTTTTCCCAGACTTCATTTTAACAAACTTAATTGTCAACTTTAGTAGATTGACTAAAATATCAATATAAAATATTGCATTTCACTACTCAAGGTAACCATCCTTTGCTTCTAAAAAAAAATTATTGCATTTCAATTGATGACTTAGCATAACCAATCCTTCCTTCATAAGGTTAAATAGAAAATGAAAAAAAAGAACAGGGGAGTTTCTGAGTAATAAAATGCTTACTCATGCTTTTGATTGGTTATTTGCAACAGGAGGAGATGGACAGAAATCGTAAGTCATCTTCAGGTATGAGACTATTATCCTGAAATATGATTTTGCCATTATGATTTCCTTTGAGCTGTGGCATTTATATGTTCACGAATGTGTAGGTTTGAAGTCTTCTGAAGGGTCAGGAAGGCGGATGAGGGAAGTTGCTTGTCCCATTTGCACCGTACATCTTCAGGTTTAAACTTCTGGCCTTTTTTTTGTAGTTTATGACTTCATGTACATTTGTATTTTCCAAAGGATCTTATACAATGTTTGAGTATTTGTCTTAACTTGATAATGCTGTATATTCAGGTCCAAGTTCCAGCCTCAGGTTCAGAGACTATAGAATGTGGTGTCTGCCAGCATCCTTTCCTTGTCAGTGCTAACTGATCTTCAAATATTTACCTAGGCTTCGAAGGCCAGGATATTTATAAACAATTTTCTCAATTTACTTTCTCTTTGTGCATATGTTGGATAGTTTTCTCATAAGAATTAATGCTATGGAGTTTGGATTTGAAGAGGAGCTCTAATGCTTTAGGGAAATGAGAGTGAATTTGTGGAATTCCAATTAAGTTTTCTTTGTCCTCCCGTTATGTGTATACCGTGATAAATGTTATCCTGCTTATTTGTTGTACCTGCATTGTTATGCGACCCTCTTATTCGTGTGGATGAAACATGAAAGTTGTGCAACTCTTGCTGCAATTAGAAATATTTTCTTTTTCTTTTAGTGCACGGAAGGCTGATCCTTTATTGATAGACAATCTCCCATATTGTCATGATATGATTCTTTAAAAAAAGTTCTGAGCGATCATTTGTTACATACGAATTTGAGTTCGTGTGCGAAAGATGACATATATTTTATTGTTCAATAGATTGATTTTTCGGATTGATAATTAATTGTTAGGTGGATGTGGCTTACTGCGGTATTCTTCTATACTTGTAATCTTCAACATATTTCCTCAAGACTTTGGGGGCAGTGACGCCTGGTAGCCCATTTTCTAATGCTTTATTTGGATTGTGATGCTAGGACAAATAAGATGAAAGATGAAGGGGTGAAATTAATTAGATTATATTTAAATAAAAAAATTAAAAGAGTCATGAAATTTGTAGAGTGAATTATATTTCAAACTTCAAAATTTTTATTTAAAGATGAAAGAGGAGTAGATAATTTTTTTTTTCAAGACAGAATTATTTTTTTAAATAACTCTTCATAATTCTTATCTAGTTCACTTAATATGATATTATTCTCTAATTTATAATAGAGAGAATATTGGACTTGACAAAATATCGACGTTCATTTATTTATTGATTTATCTCTTTTATTTATTTTATGATTTCATTTGTTTAATTTTTTTTGTCCATGTTTATTTTTTCTCGTGCCAATCTTTTGTCATAAAATTTTGAATTTGTAGATGTAATTATTATTTATTTTTTCACTCCTCTTGTATTTTATTTCTCATCTTCATTCACTCTTTTTTTATTTTTTGGAAAATAAAAAGATAAAAATATTATGAGAGAGAAATACAAAATATATTAGAAGGGAAAAATATTAAAGGTAATAGAAAATAAGACATATAAAAAGGAAAGAAAAAAAGACAGAGAAAAAAATGAAAAAAAATATGAAAACGTTTTCAAATGAAAAAATAAATAAATATATATTATTACATTTATTGTGGATTATAAATAATATATATATATATATATATATATATATAATTTATCTTATAACTAATTAATGGAGGGATGAAATGAGACGAGGGAGTAGTGTGGTGAATTATTATTAAACTTATGTTTGAATAAAAATTGATGGTGGTTGATGAACTAAACTATATCACATCATGTTTGGATAATTTGAATAGAAGTCATGTTTACTCTTTATTATATATCTTTTATGGTTCTTTAATAAATATAATATTATTATATATTTCTTTTCATCCAAGACTTTTTCATATTTTTTTCTCATATTTCTTCATTTATCTTTTCTCTTTATATGTCTTTCTCTTATCTCTAATTTTCTTTTCCCTTCTAATATATTTTATATTTATCTTTTATAATATTATTATCCTTTTACTTTTCTCAAGAAATAAAGAGACAAAAAATATAGGAGTGAGAAAAATATTATTACCATTACATCAATATGAGCATTGTTCAAAAGTGATAATATATTAATATGCTAAAGAAGAAATAATCATAATAAAATTGTTTATCTCAAATTGAACAACAAAATAATTAACTTGATAAGAAAATTATGATGACATTTAATATAAACAAAATATTATGACAAAAAAGTAGCATGAGAAAAAATAAATGTGAATGGATAGAAATTTAATAAATGTGATTATAAAATTATCTTAAAATAAGATGAAAGAGATAAACCAACCAATGAACGTTTAAATTTTGTTAAGTCTAATATTTCTGTACCACAAATTAAAATAACATAAAAAAGAAAATCAGTTCATTTAGGTATGATTATAGAGAATTGTTTGAAAAAAATATTAAAAAAATTCATCACCCTTAGATTCAATAATTTTTACCTCTTCAACTTATTTCATTCATCCATCTTCCACATTATTCCTGCTAAATACTAATGTAGTAATCCAAACAAATCCTAAATTTTCGACGGATTGTGCATCGACTTGAGCGCTTGCAAAAATATAAAATCTCTATGCTTGACCAAAAAAATAAAATAAAATCCATATAAGAGGATTTAATAAGATGGTGTGCTGTGCTCCTTCCTCCTTGTAAAAAGGATCCATCTGTGTTTGTGTAAAACCTTGGCGCATCTGTGATCTTCGGCTTCCTGCATTCGACCCAGGCATATCGCTGTCGGACCACTGTTTGCTACCTAATAACCTGATTCATAACTGCACCTTGCAGGCGTTTTAATTAGACGACATTGTTTCAGTCTGCTTTATCAGTTGCAGTTGCAGCTATATGTTTTTATCATTTAAAAATTAAACAAGCAACTCGCCTGTCTTCATATCCCATTGGTCGCAATGAAAGCCCATTGGATGCCACCGGTTGCTGGATGCTAAAACTTGCCTTAATGTCGAAATAAAGGGTCATGCTTTTAGGAATATCAAGCGGATAAAAGATATTCGAATTCGAAATTCAGTTCCGCTATCCGAACCGACCCTTGGATATTGATATACAAAAATGCAAGCTGTGGCCGCTCGCTGGTGTTTGTTTTCCTCGAAAGTGTCTACAGGCACAATAATGAGAAGAAGCTGTCAATGCGATGGCGATAGGTTGTGTGTTGTGGTGTTTGGCACAATGTCTGCTCTATAGGACACTAAGCAGCAACACTGATGCATGGGTACATCGAAGAGTTCACAAAGTTTGGCACAAAGATATGCATTGTGAAGGGAAGAATTTGTATCAGCATCTTTGTTGAATATAAATATAAAGATGATTTTTTTTTAACTTGATAAAAAAAGATCCTAAATTTAAGGGTGTGTTTGATTTAACAATTCGTAAGAGGAAGAGAAGATAATAAAAAGAAAAAAAAATAGGAAAAGAAAATGAAAGATAATAAAAAAATTAATTTTATTTAGATGACATAATTAAAAAGAAGAGAAGAAATTTATAATTTTTATTGAACAAATATATTTTAAAGTATGTATTTATATATTTAGTCACGTATGACTAAAATTAGAAATTGTGTTTTAAATATTTTTTTATTTTTTTCTCTTCAATTTGAAGTTGAGAAAAAAAATGAACTCTTGGATGAAAATGAAGATGAAAAGTTGAGACATTTTTTTCTATTAAAAATATAATCAAACGAGGTTAAATAATTAATCTCATTTTTCTTCTTCTCATTTATTCTTCTTTCACCTCCAACCAAACGGATCCAATATTAAAAAATAATTTAACAAGCATATATGAAATTAAAATTAAAATCTTTAGCATGATATAAGAGTACATCAAAGAGGTTATGAGTTCATATTTTAACTATAGACAGCTTATCTTAAAGTCTACTAGATTAGTAGGGAGTCAAAATAAACACTGAGATTTAAACAACATATGATATGATACAGTTATATACATTTCCACTCGTACACCAAAGATCGATTTTTTATTTTCATATTTCTAATACTGTTTTCACGCGTTAAATCCTTGTGTATCTCTTACAATCGGAGAAACTAGTAAATAAGAGTAAATAAAGTATGGCAGGGCATTCAAAGCGAAGCAGACGCCATCTTCCAACTACTTTACAGTTCTAATACATTGCACCTTCTCATGAATCCACACCTTGGATTATAAAAGTTACAATTCTAATACATTTACTTTTTTTTAGAGAAAAAGATGAGGCATCATATCGATCAGAAAAATTAAATCTCTGTGTAGAAAACATGAATGCATGTATGGATGGAGATTGGCCACACAAACAGTTAGCTGCACAGTTCATGAACGCGATCGATCGCTTGTCCTTGCGGCCGCCTTAAATGAGTTATATGTTTTCTTTTTTTGGGTAATGAATGAGTTATATGTTTAGCCACTGGTCTTATAAGCCCCTGTTTCAGCTGTGCTTCAGCCAATCTCAAGAAGAAAAAGGAAGCATTTATCTTGTTCTGCGTGTAAGGCAAATAAAAAAGTATTGCTCAAAGAACTATTAGCATCTTAAACTGGTCGTTTGGTACAGAATCAAATGCTCTCGGGACTGCTGTGCAATAGTTGGTTCATAGCCAGTTCTTCATAAATGCCTGCATCTGATCTTGTCTGAAGAGTAAATGTTCCTTCTCTCACTGCACAAGACAACTTTTATTACTTTTACCAGACCATACGAGCAAAAGAATCTTTCATGACATGCATGGTATGATGGACACTAGATTATTAACAGAAGTATTTATTAGGCTTCTTTGGAGGCCATATGTATATATATGTATACAGCAATGTTACTGAAAGCATGTGTGATATCTTCATTCCACCACCTAGTTCTGTGCAGCTGCTCGGCGACAGGAGTTCAGAGATGCAGCTCTGTCATCTCATGAGAGCTTCATCTGCTCTCGTCCTTTTTGTGCTAATAACGTCAACTCCAAGGATGCGAGCATCGCCATTGGTGCCTGCAGTTCTAATATTTGGAGACTCCATTGTCGACACCGGAAACAACAATGTGCTCATAACAACATCCAGGTGCAATTTTCCTCCTTATGGAAGAGACTTCATACAACATGTAGCCACTGGAAGATTCAGTAATGGCAAAGTGCCCCCAGACCTCATAGGTAAGTTGGGAAGTCTGATAACATGCATATATAGTTATAGTTATATACCTATTCTGATCCATATATAAATGTTGTTTTGTTCTACTTATATTTGTGATATTTCAGAAAAAGAAAATAAACTAACTGCATTAAGTTACAGCATCACAGTTGGGAGTAAAAGAATTTGTGCCAGCTTACCTTGATCCTGAGCTAACAGATGAGGACCTACTTACTGGTGTAAGCTTTGCTTCTGGTTCTGCAGGCTATGATAATCTTACTGCAGAGATTCCGGTATAACTTCTGACCTTGCTTAACAAGTAAAACCTCTTACTAGCTAGTTTGATTCTATCATGCATAACACATGTTTTCCGAATCATTGTCTTCTAATTCATAGACAAAAGAGATAAGTTTTCTGAGTTCATGCACATAGATTAAACTCGTTGTCTTCGCTTGTTGCAGAGGGTATTCTCATTATGGGATCAATTGGAGATGTGTAAAGACTACAAGAGAAAGCTGGAGAGCATTGCAGGTGAGGAAAAAGCTGCGTCCATCATCAGAGAAAGCGTGTACTTGATATTCTCAGGCAGCAATGACATAATGGCTACTTATTTCGTCTCTGGTGCAAGAGCGAGAAGTTATGATCTGCCTTCTTACCTCAACTTCTTGGTCGATGCAGCGTCTAGTTTTCTGAAGGTACCTTTACATTGACTCAACACCCAAATGGCCATTTGCTTAGCAGGTTAAAAAAGAATTCAACTCCTGGGGTTTTGCATCTTCTGCATCACCAGTTTATTCTTAGATTATCTCAAAGAATACAGCCATTGATCTGATTGCTGCTCCGAATTCGAAACTAAGTTGGTTATTAAGCTTGCACACTCTTGACTTCATTGCTACAAAACTAAAGCAACAAAACTTAGTAGGACAACTTTGATTTGTACAGATTCATATCGATGTTAAGTTTCTTATATATGTGGCAGGAGTTGTACCAATTGGGAGCTCGCAAAATTGCTGTAGCAGGGGCTCCTCCTATAGGCTGTGTGCCCATGTCAAGAACCTTAAAGGGAGGAATAACAAGAGATTGCGTCGATATCTTTAACCAAGCTTCAATTCAGTTCAACCTGGAACTAACCAAAGAGATAGAGAGGTCGAATGCTAACCTTCCCGGAAGCAACATTGTTTACTTGGATGTCTATAGTAAACTACTGGACATGATCCAGAATCCTTCACATTACGGTATGGCATGGATCTTCTTGGCACAAGTTTTCTCTTCAAATCTCTCAAGCAAAGCATTAAAAATTTTCATTTCGGTGGCTTTTAGGTTTCGCAATCTCTACGAGGGGGTGCTGTGGCACGGGGGAAGTAGAAGCTTCTGTGTTCTGCAACTACATGAGTCCATTAACATGCACAGACACTGAAGACTATTTGTTCTGGGACAGCTTTCATCCCACTGAGAAAGCATTCAAAATAATTATAGCTTCCATTGCAGACAGTCTTCATTCTCTCTTATAATTCTTGCAAAACAGAGCGAGGACCAATTCTTTTGTCATCCTGTGTCTAATTTGTCTTCAGTAATCGCTGTCTTCAGTAATCGATTAGCCAAGTCATACATGGGAATGGTGTTTTTTTCATCCAACATTTGAGGAACATCAAAACATCATACACAAATATTGTATTTAAGATCAAATGATTTGTATCAGCATCCAACATTTTGTTATGGAGACCAAATTGATAGGTCACATTCTGCCTTAGAATACTTCGCCGGAAAGAAAGACTCGCACGCTGGCTCATAAAAGCTTTAAACTATGAGAAAATAGAAACTTAGCTTTTTGTTACTAAATCATTAGTCATAGAGCACAAATTAGTTGGTTACTCAAGTTGAGCACCAACATGTAAGTAAATTAACAAAGTACTGGAAGCTACATAAGCAGAAAATAAAACCTTTCCACCTGCCATCTAAAAATGACTTGCCAAAAGTTCACAAATGAGTTGGGCAGTCAAAATGAACAGAAAATGGTATTAAGCTATCTTTAACAGGACTTCTCAATTCTTGAACAACCGTATCTATGAAGCTTCAAATGGTGCTGAAGAACGTCAATGAAAGAAGAAACTAGTACAGACTAAATCCAAAGAACTGGCTTATGATTATGGCCAATCCCATTGATATGGCGACTAGTGAGGCAGCCCATGTCAGCTTCTCTGTTATCCTAGGAACTCTTTCTTTCAAGGCCTGTGTACATGAACCTAGAAAAACTGTGTAGCTCCCCATAGCAAATACAGTCCCAACAAGAAACATCACCAGAAAAGCAGCACCTGCCAGGCGAGAAGGAAGTGCTAGAGCCGGCAAGACCATCATGAGTGCATCTGGCTGCAGACCATGCACGATACCAGTGGCAAAAGTTGCAAAACCAATTTTCTTCTTTCCATTTGATGTATCATCGAGTTTCTCTGTGATGTTAACATCACATTCCCCATTTTCTAAAGCAACACAAGGGGCAGATACCTCTGAAGCTTCCTTGATTCCAATGGCACCAATGACAAGAAGAGTGAAGCCAACTACTCTAGTTCCCCAGGTGCGTATAATCTCAATGTGCAGTCGATCCTTGAGTATAAGAAAGAGTAAACCAAAAAGCACTTGTCCAGCATCATGTCCACAGCCCCAAAGGGCACCTACGATGGCACTCTCTAATCTTGTTCTACCAATAGATAAGGGAGCCAAGGCAGCAAGATGATCAGGACCTGATAGTGTATGTAGACAACCAGCAAAAAAACCAGTCCAAGCACCGGTTAGTACTTCATTTTTAAAGAGCCCACTCCCAGATCTGGCAGCAGTTTCAACAGATGCATATGATGGTAGTGCTATAATTGGTTGGATTACAGTCAGGATAACTGCAGACAGAAGCACAAGGACCACAGGTCGAACAACCTGAAGGTGGCAATTATATAAGATAAATGAAATAAAGAACTATTCTAAGATTTCATCATTGGTAGAGCACTTCATAAATCATGAACAATAATCAAATGTCACTAAAAGATTGAAAGAACATCTACTTGCATGAAGAAGAAAGCATAATGAAACTTACATGTGGAAGAGCACTACCTCAGGGAAAATGCACAAGCTCACAATTAGAATCAACACAGCCATAAATCACAATAAGTATGCTGGACATAAACTTGTTCAATGGTAGAATCTTATTCGGATATATAAGTATATGAGAAAATCACAAAAAAATTTGACAAGTCAAAACCAATATGAGAACTCTTAAAAAGGTAAGGGTTACATTTTATGAGTAGCTTAATGTTTGAATGTCGATACAAGAGTTTTACCATTTTATGCAGACGAATTCAAGAGTTAAACTAATAGCCAATTCTTTTATGACAAGAGGCCTGTCGTGTTGCTCATTGACATTGTGTTTACAAAATGCTAGGTCAAGGTTGGACATAGGAACAAACGAACGTGTGATATTCTGCAATAACGACTATGTTGATGCAGTTGAAATTTTCAGAAATTTTCTTGATCACTTAAAACTAAGGACAAGGTCCTTCTAAACATGAAATGGAATCGTTATAAGATCCAATAGTTATTTTACCCTAAGCGCTAAGTCGACATGAACAAATTAATCGTAGTAAGAACAAGTTCTAACATAAATATCACTCTCAGACGGTTCCTTTAAGCTGAAGCCCCATGGTGGCAATTAAGCTGGTGATAATGCCCATTGTTACATTCAGAGTACAAATTAGTAATGCTGTATCGTCGTCTGACATATATCATAAAATTTCCACCCCTCTCGTCTTGAATTAGCATCTCCTTCTATCATGCCACTCTATACAAGTTGCACAAACCACCAGCAAACATTACTCCAGAAATTTCATTCTTGTTCTGTATAAATGCACATTCCAGGCCTTAACTTTGCGAATATAAAATCCATATTCATCTAGCACCTACAATACATAACCGGTGATTTCATTATTTCATTTTCAGCACCTGATCGGTATGACACTCTTAAATCTACTTTATTGACTGCATCTTCATCTTCCATAAACAGATATGACTGACACAAAACTCGAATTCACCGAGAAAACCAATTCAGAAAATCCTCTGATCTCCCAAAACAATAGGAGCACAGTCAGCCATCTAAGATTTACCAAAACTCCGAACGGAACGTCAAATTCCCAATCAAAACGCACTAAAGTTTCCGACTTTAGTACATAGAGCACCCAAAGATACATTTTTTTAGCACTACGCATATCTGCAGAACAACCTCCAAGGCAATAATTCATGACGAAATTCACAAACAAATCGCACCTTGCGCAGCGTGGAACCGGCCAACTCCTTTCCTCCACCCAATTCATCGCATTTCAGAGCTTTCCATGATTGGTCGTCACAGGAAGAAGCTGGGACACCTCCCAGAGAGCCGAAAATCCGAGGGACAGCAAGACGAGTTGCCGGCGGTCCTTTCAGGTGGTCGGAGAACGGCAACGCCACGGGCTTGTAGCCACGGGGAAGGAGCCGCGGAGACAGGAAGCTGGACTTGGCGAGGGGTCGAGGGAGGAGGAGCGAGTGGGGAGGAGTCGCCCGCGACGTGGACGCGATAAGCCTCTCCATGGAAGAGGAGAGCAAGCAAGTAGATTTGGGGGATTTGTGCAGGTCTACTTCGGAGAGAGAAAGAGGAGTATTGGGATTGGGAAGGAGAGAGAGAGAGAGAGAGAGAGAGAGAGAGAGAGAGAGAGAGAGAG
>LTAE01001964.1:16219-33590 GCA_001647135.1 Pontederia paniculata | reverse complement strand
TCATCAGATTCCTTGGACGTCCACTGTTTCTTCTATCAGATGCTCTGATCGACCGCTGCTTCAGCCCTCGGACAACCTCTGTCTCCTCATCGGTCGTCCGCTCATCCTGTGGTCGTTCGATCTTCAGTTCACCTCACATCTGACAAACTCTTGGACGTCCACTTGTCTTCTCACCAAAATCCCGGACGACCTTTGTCTTCGTCTGATATCCATCGGTCTCCCGCACTCCTTCTTTGGTCGACCGATCTTCCTTCCATCATTTGCTTTGGTCGTCCGCTGCTTTAACTCATGAGCCTTCGGACGTCCACTTCAATTGGCAATCTCTCGGTCGTCCACTGTCTTCACTCTGAAACTCTTGGACGATCATTGCCTTCTTCCTTAGCTCTTCGGTCGTCCATTCTTCATCTTCAGATGATCTTTCCTTCCTTAGCCATATCACTTCTTCGACTAAGTGTCATCATTGGGCGTCTACTTCTCCTTTGACCGCCCGTTTTCCAACCTTTGTACTGTTGGTTAAAACCTTCGATTGCCCACTGTTCTTCATCGGGCGACCTCTCCTGTTCAACCTTGTCTTCGGTCGTCCACCCAACATCTTTGGTCGACCGCTCAGTACTTAACTTCACTTCTTCACTCTTAGTTCTTCACATCGGTCGACCATTTCACGTCCTTTGGACGACCGCTGCACACATAGGATTTTTCTGTTATATTTTTTATGTGCATAGGTCGTCCGTTCTTCAACCTCGGTCGACCTATCATTCTCTGAACATAAAAATCATGTCTTTGAAAGATCAATTCAATAAGCTCATTAGTCCAGACTAAGTTCACTCACAAATTTTTGATCACCAAAATAATTTCGGGATCTTAGATTCAACACGTTGCCACGCCATGAGCGACCATGGTTGTGCTCAGACGCGGCGACGCGACCATGGACGAGCTTAGGCGCCCGGTCGTGCCCCGGTTAGGCGGAGGGGGACTGCCGAACCGGATTAGGGCATATGGTGCCCTAATTCAGTTCGGATCTTTAGCTATTCGGTCGGACCGAATCGCTCAGTTCGGTTCGACGTCACCAATTTTAAAAAAAATTGGCCCATTCTGAATGGGCCTAAGGCCCAAAATTGCAACAATTACAATTTTTCATTTTTTTTAATTTTTTTTCTTAGTAATCATTCAATTAATTTCAGAATGTCTGATTTTTTTAAAAATTTTAATGTAATCTCTAGATGATTTTTAAATAGTTTAAATTTTATTAGAGATTAAATTTTGAATAATTATATTTTAAAGGTGTTTCAAATTAATTGTTCATAAAAATGATTTTAAATAGTTAAAATCATTATTTTATTTTGTGATATTTTACATTATGAATTTGTTATGTGTAAAGTAGTCACATTAGAATTATTAATAATAATGATTCTTGCAATAGTCATTTGATTGGTATTTGTTCCAAATTCAAATATCAATATTTATTTTTATGCTCCAATTATACATTTTATAATTGCATATGATGCTTAGTGTAAAATTAGCATAATTAATATAATATTGTTATTTTATTTTGTGATATTTTACATGATAAATTTTATTTATTACATATTAAATAATCACATCAGAATTATTAGTTGTAATAATTCATGCAATAATCATATGATGAAATTGGTATTTATCCTAAGTTCAAATATCAATATTCTTTTTTCATGCTTTAATTTTACATTTTAAATTTGCATATGATGCTTAGTGTAAAATTAGCATAATTAATAGATGAGTCCAACAAAATTCCCTTGAAATAATAAGCTTATAACAAATGAGGTTGTGAACCCCAAATCTAAACTTTCATCAAAAGTAATTAGTAGAACTATAGATCACATGTGATTATTTTTGTCCATATTATTGGAGAATAGTCCTTGTGAGAAATAGTTTGAAAAGTTCTTAAAACATGTAAATGAAATGAACATTATATTAACTTTGCCCATATTATTGGGGGTTAATATAATTTGTATTTCATATTCATTAGATTGATGGATCTAGATTAGAATATAATAGGTGAGGTTATGAACCTCAAACTTAATTTTCCATCAAGAGGAATTAGTAGAATTATGGATCACATGTGATTATTTTTGTCCATATTATTGGAGAATAGTACTTGTGAAAAATAATTTGAAATTTTCTTGAAACATTTGATGCAAATGAAATGAAACATTATATTAACTTTTCCCATATTATTGGGAGTTAATATAATTGTATTTAATATTAATTAGATTGATGGATTAAATTTAGAAAAAAAGTTAAGCTTATAATTTTTTCAAATACTAAGTTTACAACGGACGAGGTTGTGAACCTCAAACGCAGTCTTCCATCAATAGGAATTAGTAGAATTATGAATCACATATAACTATTTTTGTCCATATTGGAGAATAGTTATTGTGAGAAATAATTTGAAATTTTCTTAAAACATTCGATGTAATGAAACGAAACATCATATTGACTTTGACCATATTATTGGGGGTTAATATGATATGCATTTCATATTCATTAGATTGATGAGTCCAACTTAGACGACTTGTATTCTTAGATCTTGTTAGGGTGCGGAATACAAGTTGGAGACTAAAGTATGATTAAGAATCCTAATAGTTAGGATTGGAAAGAAATGATTCCCCTACCTTAGGAATTATTTCACTTAGATCTTATTAGGGTGCGGTGAATAATTTATAGGGATCTCAATTCTCACTAGAGAAGAAAGAATATTTTTTTCTTCCTTCTGTATGGGAATTCACAAGACTAGTGAGAGCTACCATTAAACAAAAATCCAAATTGAATGGTATTTATATAAGCATGATAAATTTTTAACATGATGTTATCTCATTTTATTAGATCAAAATGTTTGCTTTATCTCAAAATATCATCAAGATTATGAACCAACATAAATTGACTAGACCAAATTTTGAAGATTGGTTGAGAAATCTCAAAATCTGTCTTAGAGATCTCAAATGTCTTGATGTGATCAAGAAATATTGAACCAAAGTAAATCGTGATAGAGCCACAAAATGAATATCGAGGATGAAAACAAATGGCTTGAAAAAGATGAGGATGCCAAATGTCTTATCCTTGCATCCATGTGTGGTGCACTTCAAAAGCAATTTTAAAATGTTAATCATGATGTTGACATGATTAATAAACTACAAGAATGTTATGGTGAGAAATCTCATGCCAGAAAATACACGGTTTCAAAAGAATTGTTCTCTACAAAACTACATCAAGGAGGATCTATGAATGATTATGTTGATAAATCTCATCAATGAGTTGACCGAGCTTGATGTGACAATTGGAAAGGCATTAACTATTGACTTTATTCTTTCCTCTTTACCATCCTCATATGGTCAATTCATAATGAATTATCATATGCAACCGAAAGAACCAGAGTAAAATGATCTACTCCATATACTAAAAGCAGCAGAAGATGACATGAACAAAAGTCAAGTTCATCAAAGGTGATGTTAGCTACTTCTACTTCTGGAACGAAAAAGTTCTCCCAAAATAAAAGGAAAAAGGGAAGCAATGGTGTGAAAGATAAAACCTTCAAGCCCACTGGTGGGATCGACAAGAAAGAAAAATCAAGTTTCAAAGGAGGAGTGAGTTGTCACTTCTGTAAGAAAGAGGGACATTGGAAAATAATTTGCAAGGAATATCTTGTTACACTTCCTGCAAATAAGGGCAAATGTATGCTCAAATCCTTATTAGCATAAATCAATTTGATTGATTTTTTCTATATTCTACTATTTGGGTAAAAGATTCTGGCTGTGCATCTCACATGTGCAATATGTTGCAGGAGTTGCAGACAACTAGGTCACTGCACAAAGGATAAACCTAACTATCCGTTGCGAATGGTTCATCATCAGATGTTGAATCTACTAGATTTTTCATTTGTACTTAATTAGTAGAATTTTAGAATTGATAGACTACTTTAATATTTGAAACATTGTCAAGAATCTTATTTCCATTTTGATTCAACAATAGCAAGTTATGAACTTGTTTTTTTTTCGATATAGATGGTTGTAAGATTTATTTGAATGATGATATATTTGCTAGAGGGCACCACATTTAATGGTCTATATTATCTAGAAACGTCAAATAATTTTGACGGTTGAAGATACTAATAAGCGCGGGTAAGAGAAACAAATTAGATCAATAATGTCATACATTAACTTTTCAAATTTCTTTTAAGGTTATGCTCTAGAAATTATTATTTATTTGTTAAACAGAATATTCTCCAAAACTATTATAAAACACCATATGCGATGTGGTACAAAAGAAAATTCAATCTTAACCAAGTTAAGATTTGAACTTGTGTGGCTTCCAAAAAGGAAAGTAGGAGCAAACAAATTGGAGAATAGAACTAAAAATGAAAAATTTGTGGGATATCCTAAAGCTAGTTTAGGGTATTATTTTGATATGCCAGAACAATAAAATGTTATTGTGTCATGGCGTTGCCACTCTCCTTGAACTAGTATTTATACTACAAGAGGACAATGGGAGCAATACTGAATTTGAAGAAATTCATCCACAAGTTAAATGTGATAATACCTCAAAATATTTTTCTACCTACTAACATAATGCATTATGAATTATGTGTGTACAAAGGGTTAGTGAGAGCAACATAATATTACTTGTAATATATGTTGATAATATTCTACTCATTAGGAATGATGTAGAGATACTCCAGGAAAAATTTAGTTGTTCAATATGTTTTTCACGAAGGGTTTGAGAGAAACAACCTATATTCTTGACATAAAAATCTATATGAATAGATCAAGAAGAATAATAGGTCTTTCTCAATCCATGTACATTGAAAAGAGAAAAGATATTATCATTTCGATGTGGAATACCTTTCTTAGAAAATATGTCACCTCATAATGATGAGACAATAAAGTAAATGGAAGCATAATGTATGTAGAGATATGTACAGAAACTTGATATTAGTTATGCTATTAGTATAACTAGTAGATATCAACCGGTTCAATGTTTAGAACATTGGATTAATGTAAGAATATCCTTATGTACTTAAGAAGGACAAATGATTATATCTTATTTTATGGATAACACATGGTGACTGAAGGTTACACCGATGTTGACTTCATGTTAGATGTTCAGGAATGTAACTTGAGGTATATATTCACTCTGAATAGAGGTTGAATATTTTGTTGCATCAGATGTTGCAAAGTAAATTGCATGAATACAAAAGTTTACTTCTGAGCTAATGATTGATATCGATTTATTATAGAGCAGTAGTATAAAGCATTGAGCTGATGACTTATCAAAAGTACAATTACATCCATTGCAAAGATTGTTTGGTTAATGGTTATCAAGAGTATCAATCATAAGTATCCAAAAACTCAGTACATTGGATAACTTAGCAGACTCATTGTCCAAACCATTATCTATATCTATATTCAATATACATCTTAAGAAGATGATTTTGATATTTGTCACAGATTGAGTTTAGGGCAAGTGGAAGATTTTGATTTACCGTTGATTGTGTCGTCAACACAATATGATTTAATATAAATATTATCAAAACATGCTTATTTCTAATATTCTTGGTGTGTTCCTTTTATATGTCTTAAATATGATTTAGTGACATTGCCCATGAAGTCTAGTTATTGCACACGATATGATGCGATCATAATATGAGGTTTGTGATGTCCACTTCAAAATATGTTCATCACATGAAGGATTAATGACAGGGCAACATCAATCCAATTAGGTGATTGTGTAGTTTATCAATCAATGGTTGAAAATGCTAGTCCTCATTATGCATTAAGATAAATACACAGGTACTGAACTGACCCGTACAAGAATCTTGATGGTTGGACTATTAGCAAGATTTCTCAAAATGGAATGACTGCATGATCTTTTGACCTGAGACACTATTGATGTCTTGCATGTTAATGATGTTCATTTGATAATGTTAACAATAATCTTTAGATTATTAATATATTTATTGGTGACATTAAAAATATGTGAAGGCATGTAAGTGTTCATTAAGGAATCTACGACTCTTATTGGAGGGTTGTCCTCAGTGACCAATAAAGAATGATGTAAAGTCTGTGATCACATCATGAAGAGAATGAGTTCTCTATTCGGATAATGTCATTATTAGTCAATTAATTAACATCGAGATTAGGGATCTAATATTTCACCATGTCTTATTTGTCTCGATTTGGACATAGAAATTGTAGAAGGATTATACGCATATGAAAATCATTTCAAAGGTTCAGCGATTTTCAGATCACTATGGGGGCCATGATATATTGCTAGATGTCACTCTTGATCTATAAGTGACTATACAATAAGTTGTGAACATCAATAGATGGTACTATTGATAATTGTGTAGTTGATATATTGGATATATAGCTCTTATGACTGTAGTGATGTGAATCTAATGTGTCACACACAACAAACAAGACATAAAAGATGAATTTTGAATAATATATTCAAATATTCGATGAGATATTTTAGGTGCCTAGCACATGCTTAATCTCATCACGTTGCACATCGAAATTGAATAAATCTTTATCCATATGAGATATGATAAATTGAGTTAATACAAATGGGAGTTATTGGTAAATAAGCATGCCCTAACTCTAATTACCATGATTAATGGTTAATCAGACAGTCAAGAGTTGATTCAAGATATGATTTGATCATAATCGTTAAAAGGGAGAAAGATGTTGAGTTGATTACAACTACATCTATATAAATATATGAATTCTCTCTTGAGAATTATTTCTAATCCCTGATAGAGTTATCTCTCCCTGAGTGCAAGGTTCATTTTAGTCTTGGTGTGGATACCATTAGAGGGATTACACTTGTGATCCTCTAAGGATAATCAAGACGGCGGACGTTCCTATCAATCTCTTTAGGGTACGAACATCTCAGGTATGATATGAATTATTCTATAGTAAATCAATTCTATAGATTTTTGATTGCACGACTATGATATAAAAAAGAGTTTTCTATATTCGTGCGAATCTAAATTGTAAACAGAACAAGGAACGTCGAACACGAAAGAAGAGTTAACGAATAATGACATGCAATATGTAGTTATGAAGATCAACCTTAGAGACTTTCATATGAACATGGTAGATTTGAGGCTTTACCTGAAAAATAATTATGAGTATGTTTTATATTAAAGTACATGTTACTGTTCACGAGATGGAAACGAGGACGTTAGGCCGAACATGACCCGTGTCCAGTAAGACACGTATCACGTTTGACATGATCGAAAATGGCCATGCCTTCACATGCGGGTCGTGTTAGCCAAAATGACGAAAAAGTAGAAATGTGTCACGACACCCGAGGCAAACCACGTCGTCTGATCGATTCGGACATTAATTGAAATGCAGGCCGAGTCATGTAAATTGACCCCATCAAAGTATAATAGAAAGGTGATCAACTTGGATTGTGTTGAACAAACACGAGCCATGTCTTAAGTAAACGTGGGTAGGATCTCCTTGACCCAGACTGCTCATGCCTAGATGATGAACAACCATCACAAAAAATGTGTTGTGTTCATAGATGATGTGAACTGTGTTCCTACAAAAAAAGTAGTGCAAACTTGATCATATTGTCTCGAAAATGGACCATGTCCATTTTGGACATGGGTCGTGTTTCGCCCCCCTGATAAGTTGTTAAAGTCATTTTCATTGAATGAATGATTGACTATTGTATGAAATGAGAACTATAGATTTATATGATAATAAGGTTTAAAAGAAGAATACTGCATGTGCTTGAATTTATCCATATTGGTGTGATTTGGCTTTTGGTGAACTGGACCTTCGATGTGGGGTTAATGGGTTCTTGTAGGGACAATAACAAAAGAGATTCGTTCAAATTCAAATGGGTCCCTTCAGAGGCAATTGTTAATGGGTTCTTGCTGAAACTTATGCAAGGAGGATTCTCAGGCTCAACTAGGTTTCTGCTAGAATAAATGTTATGGGTCCCTTTGAGAAACAAGTGTAACTGAATTCCTCAGGTTCAACTGTCTACTAAATTTTTAGAGGTCTAGCTAGCCTCAATGATACTAGGGCACAAGCCAATGACCTTCATGCATGTTAAAGGTCTATTAATGATTGATCGTATTAAACTGAATAACTTAGAAAAAAGTATGATAAGATGTATAAAAAGAGTCATACATAAATAATTAAATTGAGCTTGAACCTATTGAATAAAAAAAAATATATTGTGTTGTAACAATGCAACTAAGGTTCTTGCAATTGAACAAGTTAATGATATTTAAAAAAAAAGAATAACTGAACGAAAAAGTAAGTTCAATGAAATATAATTATTATTTATTTCTTCCTCATGATATTTGTATATATGATCTTTTCTATTGAATATTTCTTATATATTTTTTTGCTTTTGATAGGAGTCTAGTACGAGTCAGAGTCATTTTATTACTTATGTCTTTTTAAACTTTATTGGACAATGTAGTAAAATAATTTATTTGACTAGACTATTAAAAATATTTTTTTTAAATTATTGTTTCTATATCATACGTAGTTTTTTGATTAAATATAAAATTACAGAAGATAAATATCGTAACGTTTCTATATCATGTGATGAATTATATATACAAAGGCGTTACATATTAACATATTAACAGAAGATTAATTATATTAACATATATAGAAAATGAAATTATTACATATTTTTAACACAAAATTATTCATTACTTTGGTTGAAGTTTTATATTTTTTTTGTTAACCTAAAATTAACGTGACGTAAGAGATTACAAATATATATTATCAAATAAAAATATCATAACAACATGATGATCATCATGACTCCAACATTTGATCACCTTTTTGGTCCGGGATTCAAGACCATCTCCATCATTTGTGTTTTGTGACAATGTAAGAATTTCAACTGAAACTAGTTGTTTCCATCTAACTCTCTCATAACATGCAAAGGGGAGATCCAAGTTTTATTTCTTTGATTGTTATTGTTCTAATAAATATACCTAGAATCTTCTAGTTTTAATCTCAAGTATGTGGATATATAAACAATTCATGGCCTTAATTTAGACAAGTTTTTTTTTTCTGTTTTTACGATTCAAGTAAATAATGATCATAATAAAGAATAAAGTTGTGATGATGAAACTTTTCGTGTTCTTTATTTCTATGTTAATTTTCTATGCACGAAGTTCATGCCGAGGAGAAAAAAAAAAAAGAAATAATTTGTAGGGCCGTCCTATTAATTAGATTAACACATTAGCACCATGGCTTTTGCTACATCTCAAGTGATTCCAAGATCACATTTGTCCTTTCTTTTTTCTTGTGTGTTCTCTTGTTCTTTTGTCCTCCCTTCAAGGACCTCTCTGCAGGGCAATCCATGTTGCAAAAAAATCTAAGAAATGAAGTTTGCAAATTAACATGGAAAAAGATTCACATTAGTGAAAAAAAAATTGATTTTCCTTATAATTGTATATAACTTTCGATCGGATGAGATGTCTTAATATTGCTTTATTATAAGAATGCAAATAAAAGAAATGGAAGTAGTGCAAAATGATTAGTTTGTTTACTATTGAATTAATTCAAAAGAGTATCTATTAATTTATAATATGAGTTAACTAGTAAATCTAATTAAGTTTGATCGTTAGAGTCCTATCATTTTTCTTATTATATATTATTTTAAGGTTAATGAGGGTGCATAGCAATTAGTGCGGTGCATGATCTGGACCAGATCATATCCAATTAAAATTTTAAGCCATTAATTGAATAAAATGCCATTAATTTTTAAATCAATGATCCAGATATCATATATCGCATATGGGCATAGCACTTTCATTTTTCTCTTATTTTAAAGAGCTTAATAAATGTGCAACCATTTAAAATTAGAAAGATGCTAAAATCTCCTAAAATTTTAACTAAAATTTCTTTGCAAATCTATCAATTTTTTTATATTTTAAAAAAGGTGAATATTAGAAGAATTTTTAAGAGAATAAATTAGGACGATTTAATTTTTTTCTGAAAATTATTACACTTTGAAATGATCAAATGTAGGACAAATTGACTCAAATATGAAGTGACATGAGACATCCCATTTTCGTTTACATCCTCATTTGTAATATTCTGTAAATTTTTTAATCTTTTAACTTTTTAAGTATATCATATTAATATTAACAAGATTATCACTTATGTCTCCAATTCTATTTTTTTTAACGTAAAATTTTGCTGAGAATTTTATCTTCTATAATTAGATATATAGTTCAAGATGATATTAAATTAATCAAACTATCATGAGTATGACTCAATTTTTTAGATATTATGTTTTAATCGCACAAATTAAAAGATAACATTACTTTTGGAGAGATCCCAATAAAATATATCATATTAATATCACTCTATCATCTACCTTCTAGTTTCTACCAAAGTACTTGGCTTTTATTATGACATCCATCTCCTTTCACTTGAATTCAGAAAATTCTGACACAATCTCTGTGTTATTTTCTTGTTTCACTACAACTTTGTAGTATTTTTTTCTTTGAAATTATTTCTATATTTTTCTTCTTTAATATTGTTGTCGTTTTCTCTCATAGCTGTTCAAAGCCAATGATTAAGCCATATACCAAACATATTCCAATACAAATTAATTAATCAATCAATTAATTCGCCCTTAAGTATGATCCCTAACCATGTCCAACATTTCCCAATCATTTCAAGTATTCTTCACCAAATAAAAAAAAATACATCATTAGCATAAAAAAACCGCATACTACATATAATTATGTGCAACCCAGATAAAATAATTGTGTGTTGTGTACTTGAGAATATAAATAATGATGACAATAATTATGTGCACTCATTAAATTAGCACCAAAATCTAAATTAACACTGGATTCGATTCGTTACGTATGAAATAACGCGGAGTTACGTATAACGTTTGGCACAGGGGGGGCGATTCGGTAGATAACCGGAAGTACGGGGGCTAAGAGATATCCCGCGTCATGCGCATTCCACTCCGGATTCGTTCCGCTTTTTCCGATATAATCCCCCGCTTTTTCCGATATAATCCCCCGACGGAGCGGTACGTGACGGTTGTGTTGGAAATAACGGGTGCATCCGCGTCAAATAAACAAATGTGAGAGGTTATTAACGTAATCTCACATTTAAAACCGGCATAAAGTGCCTGGATTTATTTCTTTTATCTCCTCTTGCTCTCTCCTCTCACTCTCGCTCTCTCTCTCTCCTCTGCAACGACGACAGAGAGAGAAAACACAGAGGGACAAAAAAGTAAAGGGCAAAGTAAAGCGGCACACACGGCAGCCTTCTCTTCTTCTCCTTCTTCTTCCTCCTCCTCCTCTTCCTTCTCCTCCTTCTCTTCCTCTTTGTTCGTCATAAGTTTGGATTTTGTTTGGAGTCGTCCTCAGATTCCTATCTCGTTCCTGGTAAGGTTTTTACTGTTTCTAGCTGTGAAAAAGTTCCGAGCTTGGGATCTGAGAGCGCCATGTGTTGCCCAGTCTTCGGCGAGTAGGGCTTCCTCAGAATGCGGAAGGTGGGAGTCGAGGCCGACGCCGTTTCCACCGCCGGGTTCGCCGGAGGCGCTGTTCGAGATCAGTCGCCGGAGCCGGTGCCGGCGGCGCACCACATTTACCAGCACTACTGTATTCCGAAGTCCAGATCCCAAGGAGGCGGCCGGAGGGTGACCCCGACCACCGGAGGCGCCGAGGAGGAGGCGCAGACCCTCCGCGGCGGAGGTCAGACGGTGGTGGAGAAGGCCCTCGCCAACGGGGACATCTACACCGGGGGGTTCGCGGGGAACGCCCCCCACGGGCGGGGGAAGTACCAGTGGGCCGACGGGTGCATGTACGAAGGGGAGTGGCGGAGGGGGAAGGCCGCCGGAAAGGGCAAGTTCTCGTGGCCGTCGGGGGCCACCTTCGAGGGGGAGTTCCGGTCCGGGCGGATGGAGGGCTTTGGAACCTTCACTGGGCCAGAGGGCGACTCCTACAGGGGCTACTGGGTCGCCGACCGCAAGCACGGCTACGGCAGCAAGTCGTACGCCAACGGAGACTACTACGAGGGCTCGTGGCGGCGCAACCTCCAGGAGGGCCAGGGCAAGTTCGTGTGGCGCAATGGCAACCAGTACATCGGCGAGTGGCGGGGTGGCGTCATCTCCGGCCGCGGAGTCCTCATTTGGGCCAATGGGAACCGGTATTCTGCTGCCACCGCTGGCACCGGCGTCGAGAAAGAGGTCGTCTGTGGACGTTGGTGTGCTAGGGAGGGGCAGCTCTGCTGCGGCCGAAAAGAACTTCCCTAAAATCTGCATCTGGGAGTCGGACAGCGAGGGCGGAGACATCACCTGCGATATAATCGACACTCTCGAGGCGTCCATGCTGTGCAAGGATGGGTTGCTGCTCGCCCCAAGCAGCGGCGCCCTCATTGGGACTGTGCAGCGAAGGACTCCTCCGTGCTGCTTGTCGACTTGTGAGGCAGCTAAGAAGCCTGGGCAGACCATAACCAAGGGCCACAAGAACTACGATCTGATGTTGAATCTTCAACTGGGCATCAGGTGGGGGATGGTGATGGCTTGGTGTGTTGAGTATTCATTTATGACATTTTGGTTTGTGAATGCCGAACTGAGCCCTTTTCGGGTTGATTGTTTTTGTTCAGATATTCTGTAGGGAAACCATGCTCTGCACAGCTGAGGGAGCTCAAGTCATCTGATTTCGATCCAAAAGAGAAGTTCTGGACCAGATTTCCACCTGAGGGATCAAAGAGTACTCCCCCACATCAATCTGTCGAGTTCCGGTGGAAGGATTATTGCCCCATGGTCTTCAGGTATTATGATTTGGATTTAGCTAGTTTACAGGTTACATTCTTATAGATCGTCAATAAGTTAATGGGTATAACATCTCTGGCTTTTGGCTTGTAGACATCTGAGGAAGTTGTTTTCAGTGGATCCGGCAGATTATATGATGGCCATTTGTGGTAATGATGCTCTGAGGGAACTCTCTTCCCCTGGGAAGAGTGGGAGCTTCTTTTACCTAACACAGGATGATCGGTTTATCATTAAAACAGTAAAGAAATCTGAAGTCAAGGTTAGAGAACATTCTTCATTTTCCATTCTCCCTTTGTTGTTCATATCTCCTACTTAGGATCCACCTTTTTTCTATGATTTCTCTCATTTTCTTTAAATTCTAATTGAATGAACTCGGTGGTTGATTAAGTCATTCTACTAAGCAACCAATTGAAACATCTTGGTGATTAATACCTTTGTGTATGTCTTAGCAGACTGAATGTTTGAGTCTCAATAATTTTAGTCCAATGTTGAAATTATCCCTGCCAAAAAGGTTATCCTCTACTCATAGCAGTTTGGACAAAATCATATGAATTAGAATTTCGCCATTGGTTGTTGATGTCAATGTAACTCATTGGAATAATTTATCACACATACAAGGAATGAATTTGGAATTGATTCTTGATTCTTAAATCAGAATGCAGTGCAGCTAATATACTTTTCTACTGTTACAAGCAAATGATCTTCACTTCGATACCTGTTGATTCTTCTGACAGACTGAACACAATTACTTTAACTAGAACACATTCAATAAATTGAAATATTTCCATGGGTTAAAAGCAATCCAATGAGGATACTAGTTTGTTTTGCTTTTTTGGATACCATCAGACTTTGTTGTGGCACATATATGTATCATTACAATATTGCTAATTTTTTTCTTATAAATTTTCAGGTGCTTATTAGGATGTTGCCAAATTACTATCAACATGTGAGGCGATATGAGAATTCTCTAGTTACAAGATTCTACGGCATGCACTCAGTGAAACCAATTGGAGGGCAGAAGGTATGGGAGTATTGTAATTGATCTTGTTTAAACAAGCTGAACAATGTTTTGCTTCATTTTTTCTATGCATCCTTTGTGTTGTGCTCTTGTACTGCTTATATGTTTTGCTAGAACCTCTAAAAAAATGTTTGCTGGTCCAGGTCCGCTTCATTGTGATGGGCAATTTGTTCTGCTCAGAGTACCGTATCCATCGCAGATTTGACCTCAAAGGTTCATCCTACGGCCGAACCACTGATAAAGCTGAGGGGGAGATTGATGAGACAACAACACTCAAGGATCTTGACCTCAACTATATATTTCACCTTCAAAGATTTTATTACCAGGAGCTTCTTGAGTAAGTTGATTTTCTAATCCTAGAAAGTATTAATGTTTTTGTAAAGGTGTAGTGTGTGTTATGTGATCTGATAATGTTGTTTTATGTAGACAAATTAAGTGTGACTGTGAATTCCTGGAATCAGAGGGGATTATGGACTATAGTCTGTTAGTGGGACTTCATTTCCGAGATGACATTTTAGCATCCAAGATGGGCCTATCATCAATATGTCCTTCTCCAAGTAAGTTGGAAATGTTGATTAGCATTCTGTTTTAACTGTAAAAATGCACCGGAAGTGTCAAAATTGATCCAGACGTATAATTTCTTGATCAGAATTTTGTGTCAAGAAGGAATCATTTCAAGGTAGAGGGCCATTGTGCAACTTTAATTTCTCAGATTTGGCCAGCCAAGATCTGAAAGGGATACAGGATGCCCGGTATGTATTCATCAACCTTAACTCATTATGACAATACTGGATAGGTAGATATCAAATTTGTAATCCACTTGCATGTTGCGGAACAGTTAGAAGCAATCACTTCATTTATTTGATTGATAATTTACAGTTTAATCCTCCTTGGAGCAATAACAATAATGACACCATGATTATAATCCCTTTCATTTTATATGTTCTGGTTCTATAACTGAAGATTCAAAATGATTTTCATTAAAAATGTATTCTTTCTCCAGTAACAAAGTTTCTTTCATTAAGGCTTCATGCTGTTGCCTTAGTAATACTTGTTTATTTGAGGTGAGACTGTAGGCTGTGTAAATTTGGAAGATGTTATCTGATTGTATCGGAGATAATTGTTTAACATTTAAATCATGCTTTATGGGTCTTTGGTCTGTCCAAATAATATTGATGTCTAGAATATGGGTACGGTTGATGCTTTCGTTCACTAAACTTTCTAATTACCTACTAGACATATGATTAAATGTTTTTTTGTATGTAATTGTCCCCCAATGATCTTTGTTCGCATGGTATGTCTATCTGGATCCACCAATAATAATCTAGAATTATGTTCTTCTAGATGCTGGTTCCTGCTTGCTCTTTGTTCAAAGTGTAAAATATGTTTCTTAATTGTTCTTGTTGGACTCGGGATTAATGTTTATGAAATATCTATTTAAATTTATTAGTTGGTGTTTGATGTGTCAAAATATTTTCATCATCAGGAAGCCCTTGATTCGGTTGGGTGCAAATTTGCCAGCCAGGGCAGAGCACGCTACAAGAAATGAGGCCGATTCATTTCTTATTAATGGTGGAGGGTTGTTGACACCAACCCGGACTGGCGAGTTCCATGATGTGGTTCTTTACTTTGGAATAATCGACATCCTCCAGGACTACGACATCAGTAAAAAGTTGGAGCATGCATATAAATCATTGCAGGTTGATTCTAACTCAATCTCTGCAGTGGATCCAAAGCTTTATTCCAGGAGGTTCCAAGATTTCATAAGTAGAATTTTCGTGGAAGATGATTGATATTGTGAGAAAATCCAAATTCAGGAATGTAATTGAGGAATCACATAGGGTATGCAATCAGGAAAAAAAACACAAGTTCACAGAATTTGATAGAGGAAATGTTGGATTGAGTTGATTTATATTATCAGCTCAAGAGTTGTCAGAGATAGGACAAAAGCCATAATTCTCCAGACCCCTCAGAGACAAGAAATCCATAATTCACACACAGTTCAGAGTAACCCAGACTGCCAGGATCACTCTGAGAGCTGCAGATGATGGTTGGTCAGTGACATACCTCAGTAGTGGACCAGCAATTACAAAGTTGCTTCAGGTGATGGGAAATGGCTGAATTTTGTATCTCAGCCATGGGAAAAGATTTGTACATGTTAATTTAGGTGTGAGAGTAATGATTCAATTATTTTCTCCTTTTTTTTCCAATTTCTGTCCTTTTTGTCTTAGATAGGGAGGGAAATAGTTTTTTGTTTTAGCTTCCTGGAAGAAACTTTAAGCTGATGAGAACATGGAATAATAGATGTACAGATAGATATGTTGCTAATGTTGGTCATGAGGAAATCATGTTTACAAGATTCAAAACTTTGTCATCCTTGTTGTGTATTATTTGTACTGGGCCCTCTCACTCTTCTCTCTCTCTTTCTCTCACTGCCGCTTTTGTGTAATTGTTCCTTGCTTTTGCAGTACTTAAATTGACTGGTGTGCTTAAGCTTTTGCAGAACTATTCCTCTTAAATTGCTTGTGGGATGGGGTAAATATGGAAGGGGGGTGTTGGAAGTGGGGTAAAGTGGAAGATGACATCAAAAGGAGCGAAAGTGCAAACGAGCAAATATGCAGGAGCTGTGTGATCGGATCCCCCTGTTCACCTCTTATTCCTATTCCATTCCTACCCTCCTCCCCTCTCTCTCTCCTTTTCTTTTGTTCCACAGTTCTAATTCTTTTCTTCTCTCTCCACTCTTTTGCTTTCTTCAAGTTTTCAGACCGAGCCAGCCTTGGTTTTGACTGATCGGAACCCTAGGCCATATATGTATACTTTGTTCCCTTGCATGGTTTAAACATTTTGCATGGTTGTAGAACATTTGAAAAAGGTGTAGAGCATTTAAAACTGTTGCGTTTAATGTTTCCAGCAGAAAACGCATGCGAGTTCAAAGGGGCAGGGAAGGAAGAAGAGGATGTTGTACAGTGTAAACTGTACAGAAAGCGATGTGGCAGCAGCAGCATCAGCAGAGGAAGTGTTTTTACAGTTCTTTGTTGCCTAATGACGTTTATGTTCTCCAGCAAAACCAATGTAAAGTTAATTTATGCTAACAAAAAAAAGTGGCTTAATAGTGTTCTTACTTTATGTGGGAGGTTGGGAGAGGGAAAGAAAGAGAGCAGGCAGCAAAGGACACATTGGTTCTCGTGTCATTCTCTCTCTCTCTCTCCATTCACACTATTCTCAGCAGGTCAAAGTCTTTGTCAGGAGCTGAGGGCCTTTACCGTATTTTTTTGAATCCATTTTCCACGTTGATTTGTGAGATGTGCTTATGAGGGAGCTCTATTCTTATTGCCAAACAGCCAAAGCTCACTGTTTTATGAGGGTGTGTTATCAGTGTACTTAGATATCTTTTGGTTAGTGTTATTGTTTAAACAATGAGAGGTAACAGTACTGGGAAATGAGGGAAGCCACTAGTAGGTGGTATGAGACTGAGAGAGAGAGAGAGAGAGAGAGAGAGAGAGAGAGAGAGAGAGAGAGAGAGAG
>LTAE01001963.1:19343-48571 GCA_001647135.1 Pontederia paniculata | reverse complement strand
ATATATATATATATATATATGTTATGTGACTTTGATTTATGAAAATACATTTTAAAATTATCCGGAATGATATTATGAAGAATATTCGTTTTTTTTTTCAAATTTAACAATAATCTAATAATTTAGTTAATCGCTCAAGAAATGTGACACAAAAATTAAACGTCGCATGGCACATGGTAGGATAGCTGCTGCTTATCTCATCCAAATGAGTTAAATTATTAATAAACAACAACTGACATTGACTGAATTCTAAATAAGAATATAAGAGCTAAAAGTTTTAAATATTAATAAATATATCAGAAAAGAGATATTTCTTAAAGTTAAATTAATTGAACGCTATTAGTTCTAAACATAAATGAATATACTTAAAAATAATAATAATAATTTTTCTCTCAAAATTGGGAAGCAGCCATCACAAAAAAGTTAGAATTAGTAATCCTCATTACATTATATCGGTCGCCCAAAACAATACTTTAACACTATATTTAGATTGAGGGTAATGCAGGGTAATAAAGGGGAAGATAATAATTAATTTTATTTGGATAATAATTTTTAGGAGGAAAAAGTTAAAAATTAACCCCCTTTCCTCTCCTAATTAACTAAAAATAATTACCTTCAAATTGGGATTGAATGAAGGGTAAAGAATTTTATCCTCCATTTCCTTCTCTCCCATTATCTTTCCCTCTCCTTCCTTCCCCTCCCCTTTTATATCCAAACATACCCTAACCCTTAAAAATTTCTTTTCTGTCAATATGCTCCACAAAATATTGGTCTTAGGCTCTAACTACTCCTCTTGCATAACATGGATCTCTGATCCAATGGTAGAAGAGAAAAGGTTTGGTTCAAGGACGGTTCAATAGTAGTTCAGTTAATTTAAGTAGAGTCCGTTCAGCTTGGGCTCTCTCTCTCTCTCGGCACGAGGCCGCCCGAATTCATTAGAGTCGAATACGGTTAATATATAAAGTATAAATATTTTTTTTAAATATTATTCACAAAAAAAATTGATAGAAAAAATACTCACATACATTAAGTTGAGTTCAAATTTATCTTCTAACATATTTTTTTTTGAGTTTAACCTATATAATAAATATATTTTAATGCATCTTCTTATATGATATATATTACTTATTACTATAATAATACTATATAGTATTATTTAGTTACCAATTTATCTATTTATAATATGATTATATTACATGCTATTTATATGATATTATTATACTTTATTATATGTAAAATTGATTTTTTTCAAAAGAATTAAAAAATCAATAAAATAAAATAATAATGATTTGGCCTAACTTGATCTGGCATGACACGATATAATTGGAACGAACGAATTTAGGATGAATCGGGTTGAACCGTTCGAATCCTAATTTTAGCACAAAGTTTTTTCGAATACAAACACGAACACGACTAATATGTACGAATTACCATCTATACTCTCTCTGAGACAATACCATACGGGTGTGATGTTATCTATGTGGATAGCACATCAAGACGACCTGACGTCAAGATTGGAGGCGCTGCGGCTGCTTCTTGTCAGATTGTATGGTTGGACATGATCCCTCTCACGAAGGGTCTGCCTCAGATCAACTAAAGCTGAAATAGCATTTGCATTTATACATGAAATTTCAGATAGAATGCATTTTCTGGTGTGCCTGCATAACCATCACCTTGGTGGTCCTCTGTTGAGCATGAACTTAGGAGTTATTGAATGATTTGTTCAAGGAGAAAAATAAAATTGACAATGACCAATGACAAAACAATATTGACCAAGTAAATTTGTCATGAAATTTTTTTGATAGAGTTTGTTGATAATGCTTTGAATATGATATTAACTTAGTGGAAATTCATGACCTCCTGCACATCACAATTGCTTGAATAATTGGGGCGGCGAAGCCGTCCGTCCCATACGAAGGTCTTCTATTGTGCTTATGACTTATGTTTCCTATTTTGTATTGGGAGTCTATATATAAACTTCCTAAGGTTTGGATTATTCTGTATCTTGTATCATCTATTATTTTTCCATATGAAAGAAAGAATTTTAGTCGTCGCTCGATGACGTAATCCAGTTAAGGATGAACCTCATTAAATTCATGTGTCTTCTCTGTGTTGATATTTCTCTCTCTCTCGCCTATTTCACCTAACAAAGTTTATACAATTGCACCACGAATGTGAATTATGAACTGTATTAAATGTACACTAAGAGAGATTATAAAAGAGAAAAGAAGATACATAAACAGAGAAACAAAAAGAAAACTTTGTCACTTAAGTTGCATTTGCAATGAGCGCAAACATAAACATCATTACCTATAGTGCATTAAGCTTTATTAAGTTATGCGAGACTCATCGACAATTTCCAATAGTTAAAAAAAAATAATAAACTATCCAACACATAACGTGTCCAATAAGGACGCGTGCAGTGTTATCCTCAAATCATGACCAAATGAAAATAGACCATGTCCAAAGGGAACACGGACTATGTCGCCTCCACGGAAGAAAGTTTTGATGCACCAAGCCACCACTGGTCATGTCATGTTCAGATTGAACACGAATCTTGTTGTGCAGATTGCAAGTACCAACTTTAAGATAAATTATAATCTTTTACTAACATGATCTCATGATAAAGTAAATTAATAAAATTTAACTTGATTTGGATCTAAATTACACCATAGATATAAATAGATATTCACAAAAGAAAGTCCCTCATTATTTTTCTTAAACCCTAGCCATAAGGATCTCTCTCTCTCTCTCTCTCTCTCTCTCTCTCTCTCTCTCTCTCCCTTGAAGGCTAAAGGAGGAGAGGACGACCACCAACAGTAACCCAAGGAAGAAGAAAAAGATTTACTGCGAGAGAGGAGCAAAGGAACGAGGGACAAGGATGATAAGTTAACAATAATCATGTAGTAATTAGGAGGATCAACTCTAGAGTTTTACATATGCGCATGATAGAATAAGAGAATTTTATGAAGAATAACTAGATTAGGATCTCTACATCAAGATTATCATTGATGTGATGAACTATTGATTACATGATTTTCTAGTCAACTTTTGATGGGCAATCTGGGAACTGTACACAGACCATGTCCCTCACGACATGGTCCGTGTTCGATGGTAGAAGAACGACCGCGTATCTTAACACTCGACCGTGTTCTACAGGGTTGCACCAGAGTGGAAATGAAATGGGCGCGCCACTTCATAACACGGGCTATGTTCCTTGGGCCGAAGACAATGTCGACAACCACAAGCCATGTTAACGACAAAGAAGCAAAAATGGATCGCATTATCAGCCGCGTCACCTGTGGAAAAGGATCGTGCTCTATTTCAATGTGGGTCGTGTGTTGTCGAAGGTTAATCGTGCACGAAGAACACTTAAAAAATGGACCGTGTCCAATTTTGACGTGGGGTATGTTCCCGATGGTTGACAAATATGAATCCCCTTAATTATATTCCATTATAATTATTCTATTACATGATTTAGTGATGATTGTATGTTTCATAACCTAGAAACGAGATTATGTCTAAAGTTTAATTAGATTTAAAATGAACATTGCATGTGATTGAATTTTTGTTGTGAAGGGTTACATTGGCTCCCAATGATTGTTTCATTCCTTCAGAGACGATAGTCCAGTTCCTTCGGTAAGTGTTCCTTCAGGGATCGAGGTTCCTTCGGGGACAATTACTTATGAAGATTAATTGGGTCATATAGAGACCCCCAAGGTCTAACTACCCTTGATTGCATCGAGATCAAAGTCGACGACCTTCATGATTGGTAAAGGCTCATTGATGATTGTAATATTTAAATGATGCAAGACAAGACAAATGTAAAAGAAGGAAATGGTCCAAAGTAAAGTGTTAACATGACTTGAACATATTGAACTATGAGATTATGTGCATCATGATGAAAGATGCCCTTGCCATTGGTGGACCAATGATACCAAAAGGCAAAGATGCAAAGTAATGATATAATTGAATAAAAAAGGGCATTGCATTAGGTTATTGTAAGAAAAGAAGTAAAACAATAAGAAGATAAGAAGGTAAAGTAAGGTGAATTAACTGATTATGAAATTGATTTTCTTAATATTGTTTTGACATATAGCTTTCCCTTATTGCTCATTTTCTTTACATATTTGAACTTCATAACTCATGGGAGAATTGTCTTCTCTACTTCTGATCTTGCATGTGAACAAGATAATGAATAGGTGATGACACATGCGATGGGGACGATCATGATGTCGCGGCTTGCACATGATTAACCTAGATTGAGTTAAATTCACCATGCAATAGAATTTAGTATATCTTTTATTTAATCATGTCTTGTTTACTAAACCATGTAATATAATATTTTATTTGGCTAGAATATTGAATTAGATTTTCTTTAGCTTTTGCATATTGTGTCCATGATATTAATCAACCCTTTGGTCAAAGTAAAGTCAAAAGAAGTAAGCTTGTATCATCTTTAGGAGGGCATTCTGCTATGTGACAAGGTGTACTTTTGGGGGCGTTACACTCATAGGAAAAAATAAAAAAATGGGTTGGACTTTGAGTTGGAAGAGAGTCCAACATGTTGATGCAAGCAAACAGAAAAAGTTCTAACTTGATTTGGTGACCTAATCTGATTTGGATATGATTAGAGTCACATGGTGCTATAAAAGCATGAAGCAGAGCCATAAGGAAGTCAACCATGAAGTCATCATCTCGCACAAAAATGTCATCCAACGATCAAGACATAGGAGAGAAAATTTTTGAAGTTTCCTTCTAAGATGAGTTTTGATTCGTTTTCTATGAAACTTGAGGAGGTGATTCTTTGTAGTCTTCTTATCGTTCTCTGATATTCTTGTGAGATCATTTTGACATCTATCTCATTGTTTCGAGATAATATTTTGTGCATCCAAGATCAATTCTTAAGGTTATTATTTCTAGATTCCTCTGCGTTAATAAGAAAAGAAACTTTATGTCCTAGTTCATAGTAAAAGATTTGTTTCTTGCTCCCATGGTTTTTTCTCTCATTTTGAGGGGTTTTCTACGTAAATATATTGTGACTTTAGTCTAATTTACAAAATCTCTACATTATTATCATCATCCCATTTAAATTTATGCATTAAAAAAAATAATTCCACAAATATTGTTCAGCCTTTTTCCAACACTATCTAGCTTGAATGTAAGTAGCATTATTAGGCATATAAATAAAACATGACAAATTCCTTTAACTGTGACAACATACAGAGAAAAATATGCCGATTCATATTGAAAACAAATATGGTGTGACTTAATATCCTAAAATTTATAGCTACCTTATACTAAACAATAATTTGGTCGAGACATAATCCCCAAAATTTCATATTATTATATAATAAACACATTTTCAAAGCTTAAACTCACAATCGATGAAATAATGCTTTATAAGAAATAGAGTCACATCAAATAGTGACCCAACAATGCTCATAGGACAACAACAAAGAAACTTGACAACAGAGCTCGAGAAATAAAAAAAATGGAATTGATCTGCATCATAAAGTTTCTAAACGATTGCCTTTCATAAAAAATCACATTGAGGTGGATAGAGGCCAAAGGCAGGTTTTATATCGCATTCGCTTTGAGCCATGAGGGTCTTCTCGAAGAGAGAAAAATGCATATTAATTTGTTCAAGGTTTATACAAGAATATCTAACGTGTATAAATCTAACTGAACCCAATTTAAAAGATTAAAGCATCTATGAACTGTGCCCTTTCTCATTTACCATAGCATGGGATCTCAATTGGTTTGTACTACACTATTAAGAGTGTAGCACATTTATTAAATAATATATACATATATGTGGCTCAAAATTCAACTTCTTGTGGTGAGTGAGCATTTATATGGCTCGTAAACACTTCTCACCAGTTCCCTAAGTCATCCCTTGAAATTATCCCAACTTCCACCACGACCCTAGCAGTCTACAACATGGAATGCTCTGTTAATATTGCATTTTTCCCATCCATTTGGCGATGATTCCTAGTGACTTCCTTCATTAGTTCTAGGTGCTTCCAAAAGTTTGGAGCTAGATATTGTGAGCATACGACTAATGGCTTAACATAGGAGTCTATAGGTCATTTGAAGCATGGCTTCAAGATTACTTTATTTCTCCAATTTCAAAAAAGCCATAAAGTTATTCCAAAGACTATTTTCCAATTTGATTTCCCAGAGAATTTCCTTTGCCCTGTAGATTTTGCTCTAACCAATTTGCCGAGGGAAGGTTGAAGAATTATGAGTGTAGATTGGTAGGCAAGGCATGCCCATAATCCTTTTGCTTCAGGGTAGTCTTTTAGGATATGCGATATTGTTTCTAGCTCACTCGGACACTCCCCTATTTGAGCAATATGTCTTCTTACCCTCATATCGTTTGAGAGAAGCTTTCCTTGTGCTACCGGCCAAAGGAAAGTTCCTATGTTGTGGGCCTTCCAACTCCTTATGATCTTCCACAATATATTTGTAAGTCTTTAGTTTGACTCAAGAAGAGGATGATAAGCAGATCGTGTACTAAAAAATTGTTGGCATCCAATGTCCAATAGATTGTATCATGTTGGTTCTATTTTGTTGGTGAGTGGGAAGATTCTAGAGATATGCGGTCTTCATGGTTGAGAAGGTGATCTAGTATAGGCCAATTTTAATTGCCATCTTATGCTATCATGTTAGCTATAGTGGCTTGTAAATCTATCTCTTTGTTTTGCGCATCAATGTGATGCATCATAAATTAGTCATATTTTTCATTGCATATTCACTGTGATTTTCATGCATTTTATTATCATGCACATCATTTTAGTTTTCATTTCATTTATTTTTTATTTTTAAAGTCAGAGTCTATATAACTGATATTTTTGTGTATCCCAGGTTGTTGGTTAGGCCATCCAAGGTTGTCAAGATCGAGATCTTAAGTAAGATCGTAAGGGGGTCATAAGATCGAAAATCGTAAGATCGGATCGAGGATCGTAAGATTCTACAAATTAATAAAATAATATATTTTAATATAAAATATATATTTTTAATTTTTTTTTTGTACGACATAAATTAAGATCCTATTAAGATCTTACCCATAAGATCCTCACATTAAGATCGAGATCGGTGAGGTCCTTAAGATCGTAAAATCGTAAGATCTTAAGATCTAGATCGAGATCTTAACAACCATGAGGCCATCCAAATTTAAACTCAAATTGGAGTTTAAATAAAGGTGAATTCAAAGAAGTGGCTTCGATCATGGTCGTGACATCAAGTTGAACAATCACATCGCTTAGTCACAACCGTGATTTCTTGATCATGGTTTGTGACATTACTACATTGTTCGGTCACAACTCTAACTCCCAAGTCATGAGCGGTGACATCCTAGCGCAAGTATACAATGGTTCAATCACGATCGTGATTCTCATATCATAAGACGTGACACATCAAGGGAATTGAAGACCATTCGGTCACGACCGTAATGAATAATTCATCGTGACATTGTCAGCAAGAAGACCATATATTCGGTCACGATCATGAAGCATAAATTATGACCATGACGTATTTATTAGCGAATACGGGCCGTGACATCAACCACGGATGAAGAGCATTGTTCGGTCATGGTTGTCATGGGCCGTGTCATTACTACATTGTTCGGTCACGGCTGTGACTCCCAAATCATGGGCGGTGACATCCTAGCACAAGTATACAACGGTTCGGTCATGATTGTGATTCTCATATCATGGGTTGTAACACATCAAGGTAATTGAAGACCATTCGATCACGACCGTAACATATAATTCACGATCTTGACATTGTCAGCAAGAAGAGCACATGTTCGGTCATGACCGTGAAGCATAAATTATGATCATGATGTATTTATTAGCAAATATGGGCCGTGACATCAACCACGGATTAAGAGCTCTATTCACAGTTGTCACGGGCCATGACAATTTGTGGAATTTTGTACTTTTTGCAAATTTGACTCTATTTTACACGATTTTTCGATGGTTCTAATCCATTTCTAAATCTTATCTTCTCCTGGATGAATTCTATCAAGCCAATGACTCTTCTAACCTATAACTAACCTCAAAACCTTCATTGAGGGGATGCTTCAAGCTTGGAAGAGCGTACAAAAAGAGAAGATAAAGTCCTATTGAAATTTGTTATGAAGATGATCGTGGTGAAGGTGTTATTTTTTTGAATCTTTAGTGTAAAATCTTCTTTTCTTATATTTTTGAATGATGAACTCCCATGTATTTAATTAGGTTTTATATTTTGAAGAATTTTCATTATAAAAGAGAAAACTGAATGAAGTCTAATTCTTATATTGATTTCAATTTTTCCAAATTCTTTTGAGTATGCTTTTGGATAATGCTTTTCTTGAATATTGTGATCTTGTTGGCATCTTGGATAGGAATAGCATGTTCATGATTTTCTCTGATTTTTGAATTAAGTTTTGAAATATTTTATTCAAGGCATTGCATACCACATCTAGGTAGCACCTTGGAGAGAAATATTTTGGTTGTGAGGGCTGTGAGGTTGGCATCCTAGAGATGAATGATCCAAAGTTTAGGAATTATATTTTAATGCATCTCAAAATTCTATAGATTAGATTGATATCCTGGAGAGGAACAATAAAGTCTATTAGACTTGAGATAGTTGATGCATCTTGGAGAGGACATCAGACTCTTTAGGTAAATCCTTATTCTTTTAAGAATTGAATAAAACTGATTTTGACGAATTAAAATATGATATATCTCTAGTTATCATCCTGGTCTAGTGCTTGATGTCATTATATTTTCTGACGCTATATTTATCATATCTTAACCAATTCTTTTAATTTTTATTTTATCTTTTGAAAATCCATTTTATTTCAAATCAATGTACTCCTCTCATTAGTTTATGGAGTTAGTCTAGGGTAGAATACAATCCTCGTAGGAATGATAACTCAACTCATCTAAAATATTACTTGATAACGACTAGTGCACTTGCTAGAGATTTTTTTGCATAATTAGCACGCATCACAAGCTTGATATTAGTGGATCTTCTCTTCTAGGTAGCAAGATATCTATCCATAAGCCCACAGAGGTGTCATCTTTGACATCCCATATGGTTGCATGAACAAGCTTGTCCCATGCATGATGAATTCCCCTCCATATCCAAAAATCGTCACTCTTGTGTTGCAGTTATCTACATGATGTTAGTCTCAAATAGTACTTCCACCCCAAAAGACGAATGTTGAGGAGTTGCATATCTTTCGATCCAATCCCTTCTGTTTCCTTTCATTGGGTGACTGAATTCTATGCTACTAATCATTGACTCGGTGAATGGTCCCACCCAATGCATGACCATCTTTTCTATTTCGCTTGCTAGGACTCGAGGGAATAGCATTATGTGCATCATATATGAAGGGATGTCTTGTTTACAAGTTGCACGAGTTTGCTCTTTCGACCATGGATAATGTGGAGCAGACCAACTAGTGATTTAAATGTGCACCCTATTATCTGCTGGAAGGGAGATTTGTGGACACATCCATGTATCTATTATCTGCTGGAAGGGAGATTTGTGGACACATCCATGTATCTATTATCTGCTGGAAGGGAGATTTGTGGACACATCCATGTATCTATTATCTGCTGGAAGGGAGATTTGTGGACACATCCATGTATCTATTATCTGCTGGAAGGGAGATTTGTGGACACATCCATGTATCTATTATCTGCTGGAAGGGAGATTTGTGGACACATCCATGTATCATCGAGACTCCTAAGTATTTACCAATTGAAGTGGCTTCCTGGAATCCACATGTATGGAGTATCATAGCTTTTATGTCTACACATACTCATTTAGAAAAATATATGGATGATTTACTTTGATTTACACATTGGACTAATGTTGTTGTGAAAGTATGGAGGGTATTTATCATCGTCTGAATATGTCTTATGTCCGCCTCTGCAAAAAGGATGATATCATCAATGATAAATAAATGAGAGATTGAAAGGACATTTTCACCAACTCGTAGTGTTGCATGGATGAGGTGGACAAAGTGCTCAATACATTAAACAAATATATAGGGTGATAAAGGACATCCCTAGCGAATCCCACCATGCATTTTGAATAGTTTAGTTTCAGTTCCGTTCTACAATATGCTTATTATTGGGGGTGTTTATGCATTCCACGACTCTTGCAAGTTAAGTGGTAAGTTAATGGCCATTAACATGTCTTCCACAAATGATCAATTAAGGCGATCAAAAGCCTTCTCAAAATCGATTTTGATTGAGAAAAATTGTTGCCTTCCCCGCATTTAGTTCATGGTGTGGACCAATTTTTGTGCGATGTTGATGTTCTTGTGGATGTTGTGACCTAGTACAAAGTTCACCTGATATGGTTCGACTAGATTCACCATGATCCCATGAAATTGTAAAGTAATTAGTTTCATAATGAGTTTGTAAGAAATGTTACAAAGGCTTATTGGCCGAAATTTGGCAACGATCTTTGGATTTCCCATTTTTATGATTACCACAGGTGGGTGTTGTTTATAGAACTGATTGAGGTGATCCAATAAAAATGTCAGTTGCATGTTTATATGTTGTGTTGTCGATTACTTCCCAATTGTGTTGGTGGAACACCGCTTGGTAGCCATCAGGACCCAAAGTTTTGAAAGGAACCATCTTGAAGAGTGCTTGTTTGACTTCTTCAAACATCAACCATTTCTCGATGTTGATCAGCTAGGAACTCACCAATTGTGGGAAATATTATGGGAATGATGGCATGGCATTCACCTCTTCGTTGGTATAGAGGTTCTGGAAATGACTTATTATTGACTTCTTGAGGGTGTCTTACTCTTCTATCCACTGGCCATCAGGTGTCCTCAATGTCTTTATGTACATGCCCCTGAGTTTGACAGTTGCAGTCATGTGAAAGAAACATTCATAGTGAGTGATCTAGTGGACCTTGACTTTTGGTACTAGAGTAGCTTCCTCTTGCACCAATGCAATTTCTAGGCGTGGTAAGGTCATGTCAAGTCTCTTGAGGAACGAATTGAGTTTCCTTTGGAGTATTTCTTGTGCCCCTCTCAATCATGCCATTAGTTCTCTCTTGTGGGATTGGATGTGTCCAAATATAGATTTATTCCTGAATTAAGGAGCTTTTGAAAGTTAAAGAGTTTTGTGTCGAATGAGTCGGATGCCTTCCAATTTGATTGCGAGAGTTTAGGGAAGGATTTATGTGAGTGTGTGCTACAAGGAACTTGAAGGGGCACTCCGATTTTATTTTCTCCAATGAGCTTGTGTCCAAGAGTATTGGGTGATGATCATATTTCATTAGCGGTGTGACCTTGGCATTACCTTTCGAGAATGTTGTACTCCAGGTTGAGTTGTAGAGTGCTCTATCAAGGCGCCATAATAGTTGGATTCCATTGCAGGTGCATCCTTTCCAAGTAATTTAGAACCTGATGAGCCTAGATCGAGTATGCCGCAAATATCCATTGATTTTTTAATTTTTTTTAGCAGAGGAGTGGTAGGCCAAAAATATCCATTGTTTTTTTAATTTTTTTTAGCATAGGAGTGGTAGGCCACAAATATTCATTGCTTCTTTAAATTTGTTGGCAGAGGAATGGTAAACTCGTGATCCTGCTATTTTCTCGTCTACTATAAGCAACTCATTGAAGTCGTCAATCAGTGCCCATGGGGTGAGATTTGTCAGCACAATTTTGGAAACACTCTCAAAGTTCTCCTTTTGAGGTTAGTTGGGGACTATCAAAGATTGCAGTCAGGTGCCATGCCCCTTCGTTGACTTTGACGTGTAAGGTTTGATGGTGTTAACAGTTTGCAGGGAAGGTTTCCAAAATAACCGGATCCCATCGATGAAGACTTGCACTTCAATCCCATGCGAGTTGAACTCGAGAACACGCTGACTAGTAAATAAACTATTGATATCAACGAGAGTTGAAAAATGATGGTAAGAAAATTATTCTCCCTTAAAAAATTCTTTGTACATAAAATTTTTCTATCGGTAGCCTCACCTGCAATACCTAGATGTGCAGTTCGTCAAATTAGATGTGATATTAAAAATTCTAAAAGCTTAAGCCTATAAGAAGATTGACATCTTTATATTTATATTCTTAATACTCCCTCTTACGTGTGGCTCGCTGGCAACTTTAGTGTCTAACTCAAATCTCAAGATGTGGAGAACTAAGGGAGAAAATTAACTTTAATATGAACAATATCGAGATTTGAACTTAAGACCTTTGGTTATGATATCATGTTAAATTAGATACGCTAGTAACAATCCTAAAAGTTTAATCATATAAGAAGAGAAATATCTTTATATTTATATTTCTAATACAATTCAAGACAATATTATATTATTCGGAGTGATTAAGGGTCTTCACGGGTCGGTTTGGGTTGGATCATGTCACTTTTGGCATATGAATCTGATCCAACTCGACTCTTCCAACGTCGAGTTGGATTGGGTAAGGTGGTCGGGTCACTCGACCAATTTTTTTCATTTTTATTTTATTTTTTAGTTATTAGTATGGGTCGTTAAATTTACTATTCATTTTAAATAATACTTTTAATATTTTAATATAATTCATTTTAATTTTAAAATTAAATTTAACCTCTAAATTAAATTAAAACTAGTTTAATTTTTTAAAAAAATTGGGTCATCGGGTCGGGTTCACTCGAGTTGAAAATTTTTAACCCGTATCCGACCTGACCTTGGTCGGGTCGGGTCGGAGACCCGCCAAAATGATCGAACCGATCTAACTCAATTTAGTCGACTCGGGTGGTGGGATTCATCGGGTTGACCTGATCCAACTCGGTGAACACTCCTAGGAGGGATGATGTCTAGTACTCGTTCTCAAAAGATGGTGGCCACTATGTTGCTGGCCATGGTTTGATTAATATAGAACAACTCTCATATATTAAAATGACAATAAAAAAATGATAACATGGAAAAATATTGATAATGATCATTGAATATTTTAAAACAAACAAATAATTAAGTTAATGCAAAAAAAATTGTAAAAGTTAATCTTTTTTAGTGTCATAATTAAAGCCTTGTAACAAAGATTGATATCCATTTTCGGATAAGGAGATGTCTCACAAAGATGAAAAAACTAAGAATAAGTTCGAACGAAAACATTGAGAATAATGAATAATTGTCTTAGACATTAACCAGTTGGATTCTTCGGCTTGCCGACTAAAAGAATATCTCTATTGAAAAAATAGTTATGGGTACAAAAATGATAAGACTATAGTGATGATAAATACTTAATCAGGAAACAATTTAAAAAAAAAACATGCAGTTAAAAGTATTTTAAAAAATTGATATTTTACATAAACTATAAAGGGATTTTAAAATCAAAAATCATAATACGGATTAAGATTCAGAACCTACTATTAACAAAAAATGCTTGTCGATACATTTCTCATAGTGTACGCTTAATCACATTTAAGTGGGTGATAGTTCCATAAATTTATAAGTCAAAATATATCGGTATAAATGGTACAAAATAAAAAAATGAGAAAATATATTAAATTTCACTTAAATTTGTTATGATTATAATGAATATTTATTATTAATTATATCAAATCATATATAATCAGATAAGGCCATAATTATTTAAATTGAGATTCTATTAAGATTTTGCACATAAAATATTTAAAACAAGATCGAAATCGATTAGGACCTAAGGCCTTCAAATGATCTAGATTAAAATGTTGATGATGTTCTTATGAGTACGTTAATATGCAAATAACTAAAAATATGATTGGTTCAGTTGATAAAACTGGTGATACTAAGTATTTAAATATTGAAAATTATTTTACAAAGCAAGTAGTGATATGTTTAGATAAAAATATTGATAATGTTGACTATGATAACAATCAAATGTTAAAATATTTGTTAAGAGAAATATTGATTATGATACTTTTGAAGTTGAATTTAGTTTAAATGTATTAAGAAAATTAAATAAAATAAATTTAATGACTTAAGTTAATATCATATTTAGAATTTCTAGAAATAGTAAAGAAACATTTTTTGGTTTTTAAAATTTTTAATTATTTTATATTTTATGGAAAAGAAATGATGGTAAATAAGATAGAATAGAAAATGCTAAAGGAAGAATATTATATTATTGTTATACTTAAAAATAATGTTAAAAGATAATGTATTAGTTAAATAAAATAATTTAGCTCTTGCTTATTGTTTTTTAATTTATAAGTTGTTGTAATAATAATTTATATGTTCAAAATTTTTGTTTTTAAACATGGAGATTTTTCGAAACTACTTTATAAATAATTTTGAAATATTTATAATCCAAATCAAATGTCCCCTAAATTATCTCCCAAATTAATCTAGATTTAATATATCTTGATAGCAAACATTAAAAACAGAAATTAAAAATGTCAAAGTACGTAAGAGAATCCAAAGGTAAATCTCCTGTGAAACTTTGAATTTTGATCACTTTTATTGATAAGAACTCTTTAACTAGTAAGAATCAACTCTCTTTTCAATTATCTAATTTGTCATGCATACATATATTTATATATATATATATATATATGTATATATATCTTTTAGTGTTTTTATTGTCATTCATGACTCTTCTTTTACCTACTTTGTGATGCCTCCAAAAGCCATATGTGCCATGTGACAAGAATCACTCCCGGAGGGGTTACTCGATACATTACTTTGACTATGATTTTGACTCTTTAGTCAATAGAAATGACATGTCAGCATAACTAACAAAACAAACACAATATAAAAAGGAGATGTCATAATGGTTTTATAAGAAAAGATTTAAAGATCTGGTTGATAACATAAAATGTTCATAAGCAGAAGCCTAAAGGTTCAAAAGAAATATATAAGTCTCATAATCTCTTATTACAAGTGGAGTTCCAAACAAAAGGTAAACATGTAAATAAAAGAGGTTTCTAAGCCATGTGCAAGCTAATAGCCGAGCATCATTGCCGCACACCATTACGTCATCCATCACTAACCTGCAGCTAGCTACAGGAATCAAATGCAGGAGAGACAATTCTCCCATGAGCTATGAAGCACAGATGTATGATAAACAATATAATAACAATGGAATTGAACTTCATATTAGAACAATAGAATGTTGGAGAAATTATCATAATGACTTTTGATGACAATAAATTAGTTTTCGATAAGATTCATGAGTAGGCATCATATATCAATAATCAAGATCTATACTTTGATTCACTAAGAATCTCGATGTGACTTGATGAGATCCAATAGTTCAATATCATTTGATAATTTCATCAGACTCGATGTTTCAATGGACTCCAATGGTTCAATGATTCAATATAATTCAATGGTTCAATGTTTCAATATAATCCAATGGTTCAATGTTTCAATACGGTTCAGTGACTTTGCTTGATGAACGTGGTTCATATCGATGGAAGTTGCCTTTCAACTTCTATAATGACTTTAAATCATTATGAAGAGCTTTTCATTTTTATAGGGTTCGCTAGATAAATAATACAACCCAATGCCAATAATCGGTGGTGGATCATAAAGCCACGACAGATGCCCTCTTTAGGGAGGGACAATTCACACGCTTTCGGTGAAGTGCTTACCAATGAACAATAACAATAATGATGGCACATTGGGTGTCCCATGATGACCCTTGATTTTTAGTATTTCTTCTTATAACTCATTTAAACTTTTGGAGTTCGATGAATTCATGGTCATAAAGGGGTAGAATCTCAGTCATCGATGGATAGGAGTATTATTTGAACTAAAATTAATGTAGAGTAAATAATAGATGGACATTAACGATCAACCATTCAACCTAATGCGCTAAATGACTTAATACGGTTTTGCCATAATGAAGAATACATCTGTATTGGCGCAAGCAAAGAGATTTCAGTTGGACCATTTTGGAGAATACAAGTATATCATATATGCACTTTTTTTATTAATCTTTCGATAAGATTTTGGTCTGATCGTATTGGAGAATACGACTGTATTGTAGTGAGCGAATGGATTTCGATCTGGCCATATTGCTCAATACGGTCGTATCGAGTATGCATGTTTGTGATGAATTCTTTGCAAGTAAATTTCATTCTGGCCGTATTGGAGAATATGGTTGTATCCTGGTGAGCGAAAGCATTTCAGTCATGCCGTATTGTTCAATATTGTTGTATTGAGGAAGGCGAAGATACTTCGATCTGGACATATTGGACAATATGGTCGTATCGGGTCTAGGGCATCTTTGATATGATTTTAAAATATTGAAAATCTAAGTCACAGAATAGCAAAACATGAACCAATACTAAGCAACACAAAATTTATAGACAATTGCAAGGGTTTCTAATATGAATGCAACATATGTCAAAAGCACCTTTATTCATCTCTAATTTCTATGACTCTTTTTCTTTAGTAATGTATAAGGAATTCATCATCATGCATAAATCTAGCATTTTCGATGAGCATGTGTGATCAGGAATTCAGATCTCATATGGTATTGGGATTTTGATATAACAAAAGAATCAAATCCAATGTTGGTTCCGTTTAACACACCTCTTGATGTGATCGATGAAGACCAATCTCGTTTGATCCATAGTTTCTTCCTCTTCGTTGGTTGCACTCCGAGTCTTGATCGTTTTCTGCAATACTTCACATTCATAAGGTGAAAAGGAAAAGAAGAACCAAAGGGAGATGGATTCTTACCCTCCAAGATGAAGAGAGAAATATCTCCAAAAAAAAAAGAAGAGAAGGGGAGGGGAGAGAGAGGTTTTTTTATGGGAGAATGAATGAAGGAGAGAGAGTGTGTGCGTGGGGAGATATTTAGGGAGATAATGGCCATAATGGAAATTAATGGTCATTATTTCCCTATTTGTGAATTTTCAAATCTTTTGTTTTCCTTTATTTTTTTTTTCAGGCCTTACATACTTAATTTACTCCCATACTTTTTATTATTGATACCATATGAAGAGCTGCACAATTTTTTAAAATTTTCCATCTTATGTTTTTATCTTATTATATTATGTTACCTTTTATGATTTATTATCTTAATAAAATATCTTATCTTTTATGGTAAATAAATCCTAGGTTATAATATTTATTTTTCTCTTGCTATAATGATACTAAAATCTTATGTTTTCATTTTTTTAAAACCCTAATGTTTAATAAAATTTTAGGAAAATTAAATTCTTCACAGGATGCTTTGATGATCTTAAGTAAAAGAACTACATGATAAATTAGAAGATATAACAACAGTTATATAGTAAAAAAGGTCAATATTACATTATTTTTCCTATTATTTTATTTAAAATAAATGAATATCTCCTAAAGATTGTATACATAAATAAAACCTCTAAATACTTTGATTTAACCAAATAACATAATAATAATAATAATAATAATAATAATAATAATAATAATAATAATAATAATAATAATAATAATAATAATAATAATAATAATAATAATAATAATAATAATAAGGTAAAATATTGTAATAAGAGAAAAATATATTATGAAGATTTTAAGGAACTTGTGCAACTCTTAAAATATGTGAGAAAGAATAGAAAAAAAATGAAATGTTTAATCATAAAAAGTTCTAGAATAAAATTGTAACACCCCATATTTTGAAATAAATAAAAGGAAAATAGGATAAGATAAAGAAGTGTATAGTTGGTTAGGATTAGGAAAAGAGTTAGAGTTGAAGTTGAATTGGTATATAAATATTTTTTTAGTTAATTTAATAATCTTAATTCTACCCAAATTAGTTTTAAAGGACTCTCAATCATAAGTGAAATAGGAGAGATTAAATTGAATCATACTAGAATTACTCCTACAAAACCCCTACAAAAGGAAGGGTAGAGGAGAGAGACTACCTCATTCTTCTCTCTCTCAAACTCATGGCATCAGAAGTTCTCCCGTGCTCTTTCTCTCTCCCTCTCTCTCTCGGTGCCACATGGATATGGAGGAGAAAAGGCCAACACAAACTGTGTCCACATGGGACGCGAGTCGTGTTGTACGGGAAAAGGAAGAAAACTGATTGTGTCTCTTCTAGACACAAATCACATTTCAACCAGGCAATGGAGCATCGTGAGGACCTAAGGAAATGGATTGTGTTCGTGTCAGAAATGGATCGTGTTCGAGTAGGACACGTACCGCGTCGCGCTTGCTTGTCCGAGTTCGAGTTTCATCGTCAAAACCTTCGTGAGCAAAGAACGAGAAAATAATGAAGGAAGGGGATCGACCGACGAAAAATTGAGGTATGTAACTAGGAGGATCAACCTTAAGGTCTTTCATATACATATGATAAAGTTAAAGAATGATAAGAAGGAAATAATGATTAAATGAATTATCGCAATTCGAACACGGGTCGTGTTCCCCCATGACATGGTCCACGTCTCTGGTACCAGCGTGAGACACGTCGGGGATGGATCACATCGCCGAACGATGCGGGACGTGTCCATTTATGGAAATAAAGTTTAATTGGCTAAAATGGATCGTGTGTCTTGTTGACATGGTCCGTGTTCCTCGGGAGAACGTCAGTCAACCTTTAACGCAGGTTGTTTCGATCGAACCCAACATGCCCTTAGGAAACGAGCCGCGTGCCTTAGGGACATAGCCCGTGTCCTAGTGATATTAAAGAAAAATGGTCGTGTCGAAATGAATCATGTATTTCCCAAAATGAGTAATAAGATAAATTTTGTAAAGAAAAAACAGATTGAGTCACCATAGACACAGTTTGTGTTTATCCCGAAGAATAAGGCAAGCCAACCTTAATAACAAAATGGTCCGTGTTAAATTGAATGTGGTCCATGCTCTCACCATAAAACACCCTATAGATCAAAATGGCAGTGTTCACCTAAATGCCACCTGACCCGGTACACAATACGGATTGTGTCGCCCATGACGGGGGTCGTGTCCCATGATGCATGTTGTTATGTTTGGTTGATTGTTTGAACTTGATTGAGGTAGGACTAGTAGATTTTCACGTGAACCTAGTTAAACATGTAATAAAGAATAAAAGATGCAAATGATTATATTTGAATGTATACATGAAGAGAAAGGTTCCGACGAACTAAGAGATTTATCCTTACTGTTATTGAGTTCCTTCGAGAATCACTGAGTTCCTCGTGAACTACTGTTTATGAAGATTGATTGATAGGTCTAGGGTTGACCTCATGGCCTAGCTGGACATATTGGCGCTGAATTTCTAAAATTTTCATGTATTAGTAATCACTCATTATTGATTGAATTAAAAAATATTATCCAAGATGAATGTAAAAGAAGTATAAATCGTATAATGTACTGAGCTTGAATATATTGATATATTGTACACTATGAGAGTTAGGTGTAATCGATGTTCTTATCATTATTACTAAAATGGAAAGATGAAAGAGGTTAATAGTGTGGACTTATGTCATTAAAAGAAAGAGGTAAAGGAAAGTAAAAAAAAAGATAAAGTGATTAAAAACAAAGCTACTACTTATAAAGATGATTGTATAATAGAACATGTCCTCTTTTACTTATATCTTCATATATACTTTATCTTATTGAATTATTAATAGAGCCTTCGACAAGAAGGGTGTACGAGTCCCGTGACGTCGTCTTCGACTTACATATTGGACTTCATAGTTAATGGGAGGATTATCTTCTTTGTATTTTTATCATGCAGATATAAATGATGATTACACACTGATAACATAATGATGTTCGTGATGAGATTACTTGCACATGACATAAGTCCTGATTATAATTATATATTGACTTTCATATTATTATGTATATAACGTCGACCAATCAAATATGTTAATTGTATAGCCAGATGTAAGTTAGTAACGCTTTTGAGCTGGCATTCTGCTGGGTTATAAAAATAGATAAATAATATTATTTATACCAACAAAGATGAAAGACTTTGTACACGTACCATTAACGTGGAAAACATTACAGATTTCATGCAGACATCCACCTCCTCAAATCAACGTTTTTAATGAAAAATGACACCAATATTAATAATTCATTTCGTCATTACATGAATACATGCCATCATGAATTCGACAAGTGCCAACTGCTAAGAGTTCATATCGACACGCAAAAATTAAATGCTAATGATGCAATGCCTTAATTATAATGTGATTCATATTGATCATAAGCTGCGTATAAAACCAATGAAAGCAAATTACCTGTAACAAACGCCATCGCTTCGCCTTCATAACTTCTTGTTTCTTCAATGTATATACATACACAGTTAATCGTCATCAAGTTCCGTTACTTTTTTTATTAGAAATTTAAAAAATACTTAAAATCGTAATTTCACAATAAGTAAGGAAAAATTACACAGAAATGCAAAAGCTAGAAAAAATGTGAAAAGAATGACGAAAGCAATTTATTAGAACAAGAAAAAAAAATTAGAAAAAATGAGAGTGGTGATATAAAGTAAAAACAAATTCCCATTTTTTTTTGCCTATTAATGCTCAGCATTAATACTTCTTTTGAGACTTTAATTAAAATCATCTAGATAAAAAAAGTGGGCGTATTTAATAAAAAAAGTAAGTGTACAACTATTAAAATAGTAAAAAAGGTGTAGTATCGTTTTTTCTATTAAATAATTCAAATAATAAGCTATTTTTTTAGTTATGTTTATTTGTAGATTCCTCCGGCAGTTTCACTCATAATTAAGGAATAAATGGGTTGTCTTTTCTCTCAACTTCCATTGTTTACGATAAAAAAAATGACATGAGTTATCTATATATTTTTTCCCCAATTTCCATCATAGACTTACCAATAGACATAAAAAAATCTTCTAGTCTTCTATTGCAAACATAGATGTCGCTTCAAATAAAATCTAGTTATAAGATGAGATTCCCAACAAAAATATTTTAAATTTTAAAAAATCGAATAAAATTTATTTAAATGAAAATAAGTTATTTATCACTTTACTCAGACTCTTGATCATGTAAATTTTGTAAAATTATTATGGAGCTATTTGATTTTAATCTTATGATAATAATCAAACACAATGAGAATTGAAAAAATAAAAAAATAATCCTATCGAATCATGTTCATACCTTGGAATTTAAAAAATTGTAATAGATGGATTCTAGCTCGAACTTGACTATTTGTGTAATACCCCAATAGAAAATGGATCGTGTCCTGGGCGGACACGGACCGTGTTGATAAAAATGGGTTGGGTCCATTGGACCACTGGCCGTGTTGGGCTTATACGAAAAGACCACCTACCTTCTAAACCCTAACTAATCCCTAGATAAATCCTTAATACGAAATTAATTGTTCAGAAACTCTCATTATTTTCTAACCAGTCGTCAGGTAACATCTTCTCCCCTTTCCTCTCTTCTCTCTCTCTCTCTCAAAGAATCTTTCTGGTCTCGGGAATCGTGCTAGAGGAGGTGACAAAGGACGACGATGTGCAGAGTAGAGAGGAAACAACACACGAAACAGAGAGAGATAAGAATGAACGAATCCCAATGTATGTAATTAGGATCATTAGGAGGATTAATTTTTAGGTTTTAAACTAATTGTTCATGATGATAAAGGAGTATTAATTTTCGTTGGATTAATTATGAATTAATCGAATTTCGTTAAAAGGGTTTTTCGGCTTGATTCGGTGATTTAAATAATGTTAAATCTGTTAAACTATAATCGGACACGGGTTGTATTCCCCATAACACGGTTGTGTTACCTGTATCGGCGTGAGACACGTCAGAGATGGGCCGTGTTCGATGGGAACGCCATCACGTCAGCCTGAAACGGATCGCGTTCATATGAACACAGTCCGCGTCCTCCGGAAGGACGATCACGTCGGACACGACGTGCGCTGTTCCGACCACGACCGCACTCTCCCTAGACAACGCGGTCCGTGTTGCCCTAAACACGGTCCGTGTTGCCTGTTTTAAAAGATGTCGTCTTAGCACTTGTTAGAATATGTTTAAACTGAGAACAACACGGTCTGTGTCACACTTGACGTAGTCAGTGTCCTGAATGATTGTAGTCCTGTATGACTGATTGGATGCATATGTTTGAGGTAGGGTTAGTATTCCATCACGTAAACTTAACCTAGTAGGTAATTGAAAGATAAAATATGTAATTTATTGTGATTGAAATGAACTTCATGAAGAGGAAGGTCCCGACACACTAAGAATTTATTCCCTCTTATTTAGGGACTTGTCCCTCCTGTTCATGGGTCCGCCCCTCTTGTTAGACCTCGTGTCCTCCTGTTAGGGTTTTATGCCCTCATGTTTACTTTATGAGTCTAGGGTTGACTCCATGACCTAGCTAGTCATCCTGGCGGCGGATCGCTGAAATCTTCATGAACTAATAATTGTTCATTATTGATTTAATTAAAAGATTATACTGGGAAGTATAATGAACTAGGTCTGATATACTGTACACCTTGAAAGTTGGATGTAATTGATTTTCCTATCACTGCTACTGGAAGGAAAAGACTGAAAAGAAATGAGGAAAGCACTGGTAAGTCTTACTGTCTCACATTATCTATGTTTTAAAGATAAGAATGAAAGGTTTGATCTACTCACTTACTGATTCCTGATTATTATTTCTCTTTATATGATCTTTACATATTGAGTGCCACAACTCATGGGTTTTTCCCCTGTGAATTCAATTCTGCAGGTCGCTATGATCATTAATAGGTACTGATGATGGTGCTGATGGTGATGTAGCTCGTTATGGTCCGCTTTGCACATGGCATAAGATCCTGATTGAGTCCTGCTGGTTATTTGTTAGAGATGAACATTATCTCGAATCCATTGGAATTTGTGTTGGATTTTGTCATTGATGTCAATTTTTATTTAGAACTATGTATGAGATTATTAGTCTTTATATTCAAGAAGAATATTTTAGTTTATATTGTTACTGTTATTTGATATGGGTCAACTGGTTGGTCAAAGTCAAGTCACTGATGTAGGACGATAGCATCTCCAAAGTCAAGATTGTTGCGAGGTGACAATGTCTGATTTTAATGACATTACAATTTATTTTTTTTCCATTTTTTAATAGATGAATAAAAGAGTATATTCAACTAACAATTTAATTAATTAATATATTATTTTTAATGCACATTTATTTCTAATCAAGTATCACTAAATTTACGGTCATTAGAAGTTTGTTTTTCAAGGATACGTCGTTCAACTTTATTTTTAAAGAATAGGGCAATGTTTATTAGATTTGATGGATGACTTCAAATTTGAAAACAAAATAAAGATGAATGACCTATTCCTTGAACAATTTTTACAAAACATGGATGATCCATGAAATTATCTATCCGTTTTTCCAATATTTGGTTACATTTTACATTTTATTAGTATTTCAAAAAAAATAAAAAGTATTTGAGCATTTAAATAGTAAAAAAACGGATAAAGACATCCTTTTATTTCATTTTAAATTATATATATTTTTCTAATGATAATGAAAAATATATAGATATATAGATATAAATATATGTAGGGGTGACACCCGAGTAGGACGGGGGCGAGGTGGATTTTTATTAGTATTTCAAAAAAAACTAAAAGGTAATTGAGCATTTAAATAGTAAAAGAAATGGATAAAGACATCATTTTATTTCATTTTAAATTATATATATTTTTCTAATGATAATAAAAAATATATATAGATATAAATATATGTAGGGGTGGCACCCGAGCGATGCGGGGGCAGGGAGTATCCACCCCATCCCCGCCCCGCCACTCGCCCCCGTCCCTGATCCCCGGGACGGGGACAAATTGGTTCCCGATCCTCGTCCCCGATGGGTCCTTAAAGTTCCCGCGGAGATTCGAATTCCCGATATTTATTTTAATAAATATTATAGCAATAAAATGATGCTCTTTAAAATTAATTTTAATTTTTTATTTAAGCTATGATAATTTAATATAGTGCAACATCATATAAAATTTATTTATTATCATTTTATAACTACATCTATCAATACATAAATAAATATTAAGTTGTGAAATAANTAATTTTTTATTTAAGCTATGATAATTTAATATAGTGCAACATCATATAAAATTTATTTATTATCATTTTATAACTACATCTATCAATACATAAATAAATATTAAGTTGTGAAATAAAATATACATGAACAAAATAGTAAATATAACATATATTATTCGGAATGAGGATCCCCGCGGGATGGGGACATCGATCTCCAATCTCGACCCCGAGAAACTCTCGGTAAAATGTTCAAACGACCCCAATCCCACGGGAAGAAAAAATTCGAGGTCGGGCCCCGGCAGGAAATCCCCGTGGGGATCTCCGTCCCTCAGGGTGAAACCTAAATATATGTAAGTAGACAAATAAAGGAAAATTATGGTTAACAGGAAATTTAACAATGGAGTAAAGTGGATAAAAATAACCATTACTCTGTCTCTCTCCCCCAACAACAAAAATGCAAACAATGAAATATAGAGAATAAAGACATGTGGAGCATGTCCTTGCTCCACATTGATTTCAATATCAAAATATAATAAAAAAATTTAACTAATATTTTAACGAAAATATTTATTTGGTATAATTAAAAAATCTTAAAATTCAATCTGATTTGACATAAAAATTATATTTTTAACACTTAAAAAAAACTTAGATAACTTTTAATTCAAAAAAACCATTTGAGGAGCCACCCTAATTAAAATAATATTATATAATATGCATTTTATATTACACATATCTTTCAATTATACATAATGCTACTCAGTTAACAAATATAAAGTAAAAGTTATATAATACAAAAATAATGATACTAAACTACAAATATACTATTCTCAATTGATAGAAAAAATATTACTTAATATTATCATAATTATAAAATTAAAATATGTAAGGCTCCAAAAAAATATTAATCAGGTCTTTTATTTGAAAAAAAACATCTAAAAATGTTGAATCCATTTTTTTCGTCTAAAAATCCAACAGCCCCGAATTATTTTACTACCTAATTATATCTCAATCATTAATAACAAAATTTGCTCCACATATATAAAGGGAAAAAGTGTTTGGTGCCAGAGAGGATCTAAAAATAAAAATTAGAAGATCAAAATATATAGAAATAAAATATAAAAAAATTGAGAGAGACTAATATTTGATTTCTAAATTTTAAAATATTAACTAAAATTATTTAACCATTAAATCAATTAGATAATTATAATATTTTATTAATATTTATTTTATTTATTTATTGTAATTATTAGTGTATATATATACTTTAAACATCAAAAGTTGAGTTGGGGAAGTCCCCCCTCCACCCCCACACACTAATTAGGTCCGCCCCTGTTTGAAACAATTGCTAAACCTAATTTATTGTCTTTAAGTAGTCTACTGACTCGACTCCTTTCTTATTTTTCCTTTCGTTTCTCCTTTCGGTGGAATTATTATTTTTTGACGAGCGCACACACTTATCCCATCAATTTACATATTTACGGTCGTATGAACAATATATGTATGGAGAAAAGATTTCTAGAAGATTCAAGTAAAAGAAAAGAGATTTTTTCTTTATCCTCCATTAATCATATAAAATAAATAATTTTTAGTTATTTAGAAATTTCTTCTTTAGAAAATTTTTTATTAGAAAACCAATAATAATAATGAAATTAAAGGCATGCAACTATGAGGCAAAAAACGTGTATGGACATGGACCGAGTCATTTAAAACGCTTCATCTCATTTGTTTTGGCCTCTTGGATTTGGAAGGGGAGTTAAAATGAAATGGTCATCTCGACGCCGACGGCTCTCCGCGTCACATCGACGTGGCGAGATTAGGGTTGTTGGATTAAGTTGCTGTCATTATCCAAGCGAACTATTTATAGTTTTTTTTATTTAATAAATTGCCTCTTTAGATTTTTCTATAATTAATGGACCCCATCACTTCTCGCTCACAAATCATCCGAATTTATTGGATGTCCGATCTCTGTTCCGATGGATTTTGTCGAGACAAGTAAATGTCAGGTTAACGGCAAGAAAAGGAAAATAAAAACAAAAGTTAATTCAGTTTTTGATTTAATTTTTGGTGAAATATGTCAAGCTAATTAAAGCCATTCTCTCGTCCGGTAATTGCTCTTTTTTTTACTTTTAACTTGGACTACAACTAATGAGAAAATACAGAAAGTATAATTAAAAAAACTTTCCTGACAAAAGGAGTAATTTGAGCAAAGTTGTAGGATGATTATTAAGGTAATTAATCCCTAATTAAAAGGACAAATAGTTTGAACGAAGAGAAAAAAATCATAATTAAGGGATTCATATTTTCAAATAAAATTTCTTTCCAAATTCTTAATTAATTAATATTTGACGCCGTTAACTCTTACATGCCTTCGGGCAGCCTCCGTTGACCCTCGGTTAACTCCCTTCTTCACGACCCTTCATTAACCCGACGCCACAAGCACCACCGTCCTCTTCTCTCTTCCTCCCTCTTCCTTCCCCTGTCGCTGCTTCTGGTCGACCTCTCACCGCTGCCCAATGTGGCGCTCGCCTTCCTCCCGCTTCCTCCTCCGCGCCTTCCTCCCCGGCGCGGCCACGCCCGCCGCCCACCGCGTTGCGGAGCATCCGATCCGCCTCCCCCTCCTCTTCCCCCGATTCTTCTCCTCCTCCTCCGCCGTCCCTCCATCCTCCCCCTTCCCTGAGGGAGCTGCCGTGGAGTCTGTCAGCTTCGCCGAGGCGAAGCGGCTGATGCGGCTGGTGAACGTGGAGTCGCTGAAGCGGAAGCTGGGGAGGGACGGGGATGAAGTGATCGGCTACGGGGAGCTGCTGGAGGCCTGCGAGGGGATGGGCGTGGCCCGCTCCCGGGAAGAGGCCGCGGCGTTCGCCCGCGTCCTCGACGATGCCGGCGTCGTCCTCCTGTTCCGTGATAAGGTCTACCTCCATCCCGACAAGGTTGTCCACCTCGAACTCTATTCTCAATCTCTCGCCCACCCTTTCTTTTTGTTGCATTGCGCGTGTTCGTTGAATTGGTCCTATGAATTCCTCAACTTGTTTGTGTGTGCTATACATTTTTTTTTCTCAAAGCTCTGCTTTTTGCAGGAAAAAAGAAATGTTCTTTATGCTGTTTTAATGTAGAAGACTCGAACGATATTAGACTTCTTTTAGCTCTGATGGTTCCCTGTTCACATGGATTCTTGTGGGACTTCCTTGATCGTTATCTGAAAAAAAAAACCTCTTTTTCATTCTTAGATTGTCTGCAGCTAATTTATGAGTAACATGTTGCAAAAAGGAAAAAAACCAGACAAGGGGGATCGTTCTCGTGACTCTTGTCTTCGTACGTTCTTATGAGATTTTTTCCTCCTTTTCGCTGACGAATATCGTTATTCCGGGGGGGTCCTTTGGAAGCTTGAAGCTCCTTGCTTCGAGAGGCAAAGGATGTAGTATTTGATAATTACTTGCAAGTAAGAATGTTATCATCTTCTAATGTGCCATCCAATAAAACTGCAAAAAGTTTGATTTAGATAGTATACCTGAACAAGTAGTGTCTATTGTTGTCTCACTAATTCTTACTGTGGTTCATACCATTTTTGCCAATTGGTTATCCTATTTCTTTTCTGTTTGTTTGTTCTTTACTTGATTTGAAATGCTAGCGTCCTCTCTCTTGATTAAATTGAAGATTCAGATATGCATGCAAGATAGGTATTTGTAATTTAGGGCCGGCGAATCTGAATCATCTCAATTCTGGAGGACTTTAGGTTTTTACTGAATACATCTCTCTGCCATATGGATTGTTAAGTGCGCTTTGTGTCTTTCTTTTTCTCTAGGGGTTTTATTTGTATGCAGTTGTTCATTAATGCATGAATGCTTCAAAAAATACTGAAAGCTTCAATCATGATTAATCGAAGATAACATTTTACTTAGGAAGTATGAAGATCATTATATGTTGTTTGCACACCAGTTAATTTATAGCTTGACCAGATATCTTATAGTAGAGTGTGAATGTAAGTTGTAATATGCTATAGTCAAGCTGGTGTTGAGAAATTATTTAGCATTGGATGGTGGTTTAATTTTATTGGCTTTCTCCATCTTGTTTCTCTTGCTCCGTGTTTATTCAACCTTGTTTCTGAAAGGAAGAAAATTTGAAAATTGAAAAGAATGAGTATGTGAGGAGTTTGAATTCTGATGGAATGTATATGCTTTTGTGTTCTTTAGGTTGTGGATCTTGTACGAAAAGCTGTCCCTCTTGCACTGACACCTGAGGATGATCCAATGAGAGAAGAACTAAAACAGCTGCAAAAGAAGAAGGAACAAATTGACATGCTTGCACACAGGCAAGTTCGGCGAATTCTGTGGTCAGGGTTAGGATTCTTTGTTATTCAGGGTGGTCTATTCTTTCGGCTCACATTTTGGGAGTTCTCATGGGATGTTATGGAGCCAATAGCCTTCTTCACCACTACAGCTGGCCTTCTCATTGGATATGGCTACTTTCTTTTTACATCAAGAGATCCAACATACCAAGATCTAATGCAAAGGCTCTTCCTATCCAGACAAAGGAAGCTATCACAGAAATGGAACTTCAATATGGAAAGATATATTGAACTCCAGAAGAAGTGCAAATCTCCCTTGGATAAAATAGTTGGCATAGAGCATTCAGCGGCATCTCATCCTTCTGAGCTTCATCAAGTATATAGTTACAAGTGAAGACCTTACTATGCAAACGGCCTGGAGCGTTTGTTTGCCTCCGCACTGCCCAGGTCTTTTATACATCTCCCCAGTGGCAAGTATCAAATCAGATTTATGTTTGTCCGACTGCTAACAGTAACCATCCCCTTTTTTCTTTATCATCCATTAAAATTACAGTTCCCTTGTGCTTCTGATCCTGAATATTAACGCTTTATCAGGAGGTTGCATTGAAATTTTGTAGCATACAATTGGAAATTTCAATACTAAATTACTGCTATAACTTGCTTATACAATTCTACATGTTGCTTTCTTATTTCTTTTGTCACAAAGACTTAACAGGAAATATCGCGGAAGAATCAGTATTGTGTACAACTCTTATGGTGTAAAATGTTAATGTTTTTAAGATAGGTCGCTACCTTGAGTTTTTTTTAAGTATGCAACTTTGTGATTAGCATTTGCACCCTATCCTATTCTGGCAGGGAATACGTTCTTGTCCCACGAGTTCGCGAGGATCCCAAATTCTCAAGGTTCAAAAAAATTTTTTTTTAAAGAAAAAATATGATAAAATTATAAATAATATCTATAGAAAGATATATATATATATATATATATATATATATAAGAGAG
>LTAE01001963.1:0-10137 GCA_001647135.1 Pontederia paniculata | reverse complement strand
CGACTTGATTCTGGCGGGGTTGGACTTGGAAATTCCTCCATCTCCGCATCTTGTCCTTCATTCCACGCCGTGATGTCAAGAAGAATCGTTCGGACAAACGAAATTGCCTTCTCCACTAAAGCAACCTTGTCGGTGAAGCTCTTGTCCAAGCGAAAACTCTCTTTGGCCAACGCCACACGGAGTTGGTGCTCCAAGCTCTCCAAACGGCCACCAAGACTTCCAAATCTTAGTATGCGTTCCTCCAAGTCACGAACCGTGGCTTGCAACTCACGAACGTCTTCAGCAATTTGAAGGCTTCTCTCCTCAGTCACTGATTCTTCCACCAGTGTAGCTCAAGGCTTCTTCATTTCCTCTTCCAGATTTTCCTCTTCTATAGGTACACGCCTGTACTCAACAACAAAAGGATTCTCTGCCATCAGAATCACTCTAATACCAAATGCCACGCAACAAAGTTTTTTTTTTGCGCGCGGCCTTAGAAGTCTTCACCAAAAGATCTCTAAGCAGTCCTTGTTCCCTTCACTGTTCTGGCCAACACTTAGCCAAAACGGACCCCTCTAATGGCAGCCAAGTTTCAGTTCAGAAACTTAAGAAATAGAGGTTAGAAGAATAGGAAATGTATATGCAAAATGCTTAGGCTGAAATCTCTTGTTTTTTGTCCAAAACAACAATGTTCTACACCAAAGCATGCATTGTCCAAAGCCCTCAATGTGCAGGGATATTTATATAAGTCTAAGGTAGTTATAGTAACTACTCCATTCAAATAATCATCTCTTAAGTTCTGAAATCTTTCTAATTGTTCAGCAACTTCCAAAGGTCAAACCAAGTCAATTCCAACAATTCTGGTGCAACTCTGCACACATGGTCGGGCCTGTCAAAATGGCTTAGATTTCATGGGCGCGCCCGTCAAAACGCATGGGCTGCGCCCATGCGCCAGGCCACTTCCGACACAGCCAATTTTGGCTATCTTAGTGGCTCATCAACGCATGGCGACTACTTGGGTGTGTGACTCAGCTTGCCTAGCCATCAAGACCTCCTAAAGATCATTTCGGGTCCCTCATCATTTGGGTTGTTTTCCATGGGCGCGCCCATGAAAACGGCGACTCACGCCTGGGCCACGGACTAAGTTTTCACCACATAGTCATTTTTTCCATTGTGACTTCCTTAGTCACTTCCTACGTCCTCCGTCTCACCAAGGCATGCAACGAACATCGACGCATGTATGTGTCAAACTCTTAGGGCGTTACATACAGGTGAAAAGGCTTACACTTATAAGACCAAAGTTTGAATGGTGTCTCCACCTTGAAAGGAGGAAATCTAGGCTTTCATGATAGAAATTAAATCTGAAAGATTAGTCTTTCACAAAATGAACCATTTGTGTTTTTCAGAAAAATGAAAACATTAGCCTTCCTTTGAGAATGATAATATCTTTGAAGTTTCACTGTAGAAAAAGTGTCATAACCTTTCCATTCTTAGGATGCTGGTATGGTGGGTTATAAAGAAACCATTGAGCTTTGGAAGACATGTAACAAGAGGTGAGAAGGCTTTTTCATGAAATAGGCCAAAGTCTGAACAATTTATGTAACTTTCAAAAGAGGGGACTTCAGTTCTTTATGCTTTCCCATAACTTTCACTTATTAATGAGGAAGAATATGAAGGATACATGTGTTTATTGGGTCTCTGATCTTTGGCACAAAAACACAGCTAGGTAGAAGTTAGGACATGGTTTTCGAGGATTTACCCCACAATATATAACATGTGGCTTTTGTCCATTTTCAAATTTCAACTAATTTCCTGTCTTCATGTTGGATATGGGTAAAGAATAAAGAATGGTGCATTAATAGAATTTTAAGCAGCAAATCATTAGTTTATTGTTCATAGGTAACCATAGAAGTTATTGAAGCATTTATTTCAGAGGAGAGCCTATTGCACTTAGTACTAATTTCTTAAGAAAGTCCCTTTAAAGAATTTCTTGAGAAAGGATCCTAGTACTGACTGATGTTTTATATCTTCCTTAGGAGCTCTCTTACAAAGATGAAAGTGTTGTCTCTCACTATGTGCTCAGTTAGTTTACAATTTCTGATCCTATTTATTTATGGGTCTAACTGATTGAAATTTTCTATAGCTTGGAGCAGTCTATTGCAAAAATTATGTTGCCAGTTCTTCCAATATTGTGTCATGGTCTCTTCCTCTTAGCAGAAATATGAAGGATTAATTCCGTAAGCTACATGGACTACAAACAAAGCCTTCCAAGGTTTGTGCACACCTAACAATTATCCCTTTTAGGGAACATTTATATATCTATTGTTGGATTCTGGTTCTGCACATTTATTTGTCATTGTTTTCAGACTTTCAGTAGATTTTTTTCGTCAGAACTTTTAAGAAAGGTTCTTCTATGAACCAGGGAGTTTGAAACCTGATTTCTCAAAAAAAAAATGCAAATTTCTTCCTTGTAAAGGACTTTTGTGGTTTTCATTCATTTTAACCTTCTATTTCATCCGTGATCTGGATGGCCATTTGTAACTGCTGTGCAGACTTTTTTTTCTCCATTTTTCTGCAGAGATTATTTATAGCTCACGCTGATATCTTACTAGTGTTAATTTTAACTATGTACTTTCACATTAACTCTTTTTGAAACAGTAGCTACCAAAAAAAACTTTGTGCTGAAACTTGTTCATTTAAAAAAAGTTATTTTACTTTTTTCCTGCAGTATGGGAAATCTGATTATGGTTAAAATTTGAATGAAGATGAATCACTGTGTAAGGCCTCGTTCCGTGCTAACTCACTCCTCCACTCGCTGTACACTTCGCGAGCTAAAAAACCAATTGGGATATAATTTCATCAGTTGATAAAAGAAAGTTTCTTGTTCATACGGTAAGTTACATGTTGATCTATATTTGGTATTTATCAATGATTATGAACCTAGTAGGCAAAGACAAGTCTAGTTTGTTACCAGAGTTTCCTCTCAGTGAATATGAGGCACTGTAATCCATATGTAATGTATTAAATAGGAAGGCTTGTGTAGTGAATTTGCCATGGATTTATTTATTGTTTGTGTAGCGCAACTTTCATTAACGTCATTGTTAATGCTAGTAGTTTTTAGACCTTAATGAATCAAAAGAAGCTATTTGTGGTACTCTTGATACTTGGATATCATGTGAACATGTCTTTCCTTTGGCCTCACTAAAGAAGGCACTTCTTGTTCTTGAAAAGCATGAACGATAGCATCAAAAAGTTCAGGTATAATTTTCATGTTTTTTACTTCACTACAAAGTTAACGTTTTGATTCGCTCTTCTTTCATCTCCTTGTTCTTTATTCATTCACTTTTATACCTTGGTTAAGACACATGTAAGTGACCCTTCTAGGTGATTAAGTGGATGCTAAGCAAAGGACAAGGAGCAATAATGTGTACGTAGGAGCAGTTAATATGTGGTTTAAAAAAGACAACAGAGATGAGGAAGCTCAGAGAATTTAGATGAACAAGATCAATGATGCAATCTAAATATATTAGTAAGTCCACTAGTTGTTCAAGTAATAAAGTGTTAGAGTAAGATTGAATCCATGAAGATTAATGTAACTTAAATTATCGAATTTTAAAGTTGTCCGAGAAATTTTAAATTGTAACATAGTTTGATTACGATTGAAATTTGAATAACAAAAAAATTTAAAAGATAAATTGAGCCAAAAATAAAGATTGGATAAAATTGGTTAATTTGGAAAATTATGGTGCTTCGTTTCACCATTATGTCATACTGAATCATATTTAAGCATAGGTTGAAGTTAATGATGGACTAAGAATTACCATTGACTTTAATTGAGCATACTGAATCAAGTAATTTAGTTTATGACATTGACTTTAATTCAAAGATCAATCTCTCATGCAATTAGAAAATTTAAAATTGAATATATTAAACAATTAATAAAATCAACTTAAATTATCATCACGGAGAGAAAAGGTATTAAGAACATCATGTTAGAAGAGAAACAATTTAATATATAGATTCAACCTAACACAGTGTTTCAATTTTTTTTTAATACGAACTATTCCATAAGATTAGAAATTAACATCGGAACATAGGAGGTCATCCCAAACACCAAAGAAAAAAAAATTGAAGTCTAACTCTTCAAGAAAAGACTGCAGCACGCCCCTCTATCGAGTGTAACAGGCTTCAAACTCCTTTAGTCTTGAACTTGATCTTGATCCTTAGGAAATTTTATAATTTTTTGTCAACATAAGGTTCTCAAATAATTATCCCCAAGGGGTCTTATTTGTAAAATTGAGGATTATTTTGAATTTTCAAGATTAAATTCATCCCAAACTCTTGTTTTGAATAAAAATAAGCCAAAACAACTTTATCTCAAAACTAAGTGTATTTCCTTCATCTTGTTCACGATCGTGATTCATCATTCCTGGCTCACGACTTGAGCACTTCACGGTCGTGACATGCACTTCACGACCCATGAACATTTAATCTTCTCGCTCACGACCCTGCAATCAACATTATGCTCATGAAAGTATGATTTATTGTGATATACCATTTCACAAGTCATGACAAATCTTTAAAATTTTGTTTGACTTGCACTCATGATCGTGATACAGCAAATCATGGTCGTGATTGAGAAATTGACAGCAATATTCTTCGAAGTTCTAACTTCAACTGTTTTGCAATCTTTCCACATTCATCTGAGAAACAAATAAAAATTTGGATTGATATTGATGCGATGAAATTAAAATAAAAAAACTAAAGCATGACATGATCAAATTAACGAGAAATTAACTAAATATGTTATGCGTAAATGCATTAAAATCTACATGCATCAATCAACTATGATTTGCATTCAGTTTCGTTGTTGTGGACTCATATCAATTTCTTATTGGAGTAACATGCTAGAAAGGTGAACAATTCTTGTACAATATTGTAAATGTAAATTACGGTACTACAATATCTTAATATCAAATATTTTATCAAATTGTTCCTTAGCTGATCTCTCAAAAAAACACTCTCTCTTATCTTCTCTCTACTATACTTCTTATGTCACTCCTTGCCTGCGCGCGCGCAGGCGAGCTCCATGCCGCCGAGGAGAGAGAGATCGGAGAGAGAGAGGGCGAAGTAATTTTTTTATTTTGAGGGGTAAAATAGTAATTTAATAAATTAAAATAATTTGAATAATTTAATATTAGTTTGTTGGATGAAATTGTTCAAAAAAAAATTCAGATCTATTTCTGCTCGGTTTTATAGTTTAGAAGTATATTTGAATTTTTACGATAATTCGAAAGGGCAAATGGAAATAATCCTAGAATATAAGATGCATATGAAGCACCTGATTTATTGGAAAGAATAATAAATAAATATTAGAGTTTTGTTCAGTGAGCCATCAGATGTGCGCTTTAAAGAAATCTTGAAAATGGGAAAAAATCTTTAGCGAAGAATGATAGTAAAACAGGTAAAAGCTTCCATTTTCGCTTGTTCTTAGCATCAATATTTTGACTATTGCCACTGTTTTCGAAGTGATTGTGTAGACCTTCCTTCTAGTACTTTACTCCGATGTTGGCTATCCTTTTATTCCCTCAAATTAATTAGTGTGTTATTGTAAATCATCTTGTATATTTTGTTACTTTTGTAGTTAACTGTTGAAGTGTAGAGTGCATTAAAGTCGAGTATTTTATACTGATTCTTCTTATAAAATAATCACCATTCATACTCGGCCATCTATCACTGCTATTTCTTGTTTGTGTTTTGTTGGACTTTTAATTATGCGGGCCCATAGAAGAAAAGAAATAAAAAAAAAAAGATTATGAGGGTTGGACTTCGAGTCCAACTCCATCACGTCTCAATCACTTATAGAAGAGAGAGAAGCGCGAGAAAAAATATTTTGAAGCCGCCACTGCTGCCCTGTTCGCTCACATCCATCAACAGAGTCTATTGGAATTTTATTTGAAGGTGAGTTTTAATCCGTTTTCAATGAAACTTTAGACACATATTTTTTACAATCTTTTTATCAATCTTTGATATTTCGGTGAGATTCTTCTAACTTCTATTACAGTTTTCGAAGAGATTATTCTGCGAGATCCAAGATTATTTCTTGATGTTTTTATTTCTGTATTCCTCTGATGAGATCAGAGAACAAATTTTGTATTCTACTTTTTCATAGTAGAAGATTTGCTGCTCGCTCCCGTAATTTTTTTCTCACATTAAGAGATTGTCCACGTAAATTTTGTGTGTCTTTGGTCTGATTTAATTCTATTCATTATTGTCATCATTCCATTTAAATTTATGCATTAAGGGAAAGAAGATAATTTTGCAAATATTGTTTAGCCTTTTCTCAACAATGGTATCATAGCCCGGGTTATCAAACTGCATAAATTAATGGAGGAGAATAATAACTCCAACCGAATGCCTGTGCTGACAGGACCAAATTATTCTATTTGAAAACCTCGGATGAGAGAATATCTGAATTGCAAAGATCTTTATGATCCAATCCAAGGTAATATTACAAAACTCGGGGACATGGATGACATAAAGTTGCGGAGATTAAAGATCAAGACAGTTGTACAAATTCGACAATGGTTCAACGATAAGATGTTTCATCATATTACAAATATTGATGAGCATGATCAAATCTGAAAAAAATTACAAGAGATGTATGAACGCAAATCACTGCAGAATAAGGTATTCTTAATGAAGAAACTTGTTAATCTGAAGTATAAAGTTGGTCATTCTACTGCAGAACATTTGGATAGCTTTCAAAAATTAATTAACAAGTTGACATCAGTAAATATCATGTTTGATGATGAGATCCAAGCATTACTGCTACAGAGTTCATTATTTGATAGTTGGGAAACACTAGTTGTCTCTCTAAACAATTTTGCTCAAGGAGGAAAGTTATCTTTAGAAGTTATTAAGGATAGCTTGTTCAATAAAGAGACAAGAAAGCAAGAGCACAAACTCAATAACTCATCAGAAGCGTTGATTGTAGAAGATCACGGGAGAAACAAACAGAGAAACTCTCACAATCATAATCGGTCAAGATCCAGAGGAAAATCGAAGTTAAGAAAAGATCTTACTTATCATTATTGTGGCAAGCCGGGACACTTCAAGAAAGAGTGCAGGAAATTAAAACGTGACAAATCACATGAAGGGTCTGACGATGCTGAAAATGAGAAGAAGGGCAGCGATGGAAACAACGTTGGAGCGGCCACATCTAGTGATGTGTACTTTCTTACTGAAGAAGATTGTGTCAACGTTGTGAGTCAAGACTCAGTTTAGATCTTAGACATTGCAGCTTCATTTCATGTTACCCCTCGCAGAGATGTCTTCTCGACGAACAAGTCTGAGTCCCTAATTGTTGGCATTGGTGATATTCAGCTGAAGACCAACACAAGCTACAAAATTATGCTGAAAGATGTAAGACATGTACCTGATGTCCGATTGAACCTAATTTCATTTGAAAAATTAGATGATGAAGGCTATGAGAGCAGCTTCAAATGGAGAGTGTGGAAACTCAAGAGAGGTTCACTACTTCTCACAAGAGGACAAAGAGATCATATAGTTTACAAGAATGAAGCATAGCACTGGACTGGTGAAGTTAACATTACTAAAGAGATGTCTCCTTCAGAGTTGTAGCACAAAAGACTTGATCACATAGGCAAAAAATGACTTCAGATATAGACTCGACAAAATATGCTTCCAGGTATAATAGAAACATATCTTGATATATGTGTGCATTGTTTAGCTGGTAAGCATACTAGAGTTTCATTTAATAGAACTTCTTCATATAAAAGTTCACATATTTTTTTATTTGGTGCACACTGACATTTGTTATATGAAGGATAAAATTCTAGGTGGCTCTCTTTATTTTGTTACATTTAGAGCCTGTTTAGTTAGAGGTAAAAGGAGGATAAAAGAGGGGAAGGGAAAGAAGGTTAATCGATTAACTTCGTTTGGTTGTGTTTTTAACCGAGGGGAATGAAGGGGAATGTCTCCTCCATTTACCTCCATTCCCCTCCAAATGTCCATTTTTCTTTCAACCCCAAATTGGGGTGGAAAGGAGGGGAAAGATATATTTAAACTACACTTTCAATTTTATCCATATGTAATTCAAATTTATAAACACATACATTAGGATATATTTGTCGAAGAAAAATTATAATTCTCTTCCGTTCCCTTTAGTTATATCATCCAAACAAGGTTAATTGTTTCACCTCCATTCTCTTCCATTTCCTTCCTCTACTTTTCCTTTCCCTCCATTCCCTTTCCTTCTCCTTCATAAGTGTTGAACCAAACAGACCATTATTGATGACCATTCTAGAAGGGTTTGGGCTATTCTTATAGCGTATAAAGATCAGGTGTTGACATAATTCAAAAAATTTCATGCCAAAATTGAGAGAGAAACTGGAAGAAAGTTCAAGTGTGTTCGCGCAGACAATGATGGCAAATACAGAGGTCCTTTTAAAGAGTATTGCAATATTTTCGATATCAGACTTGAGAAGATAGTTCCCAAGACTCTTCAACAAAATGGCGTGGCTGAGAGAATAAACAAAACAATTGAGGAACGTGTCAGATGTATGCTTCTACATGCTAATCTATCGAAGAACTTTTGGGTGAAGCATTGATTACTGGTGTTGATCTAATCAACCATTCATCATCAGTATCTCTGGATGGTGGTATATTTCTGAAAGTTTGGACAGGGAAGAATGCTTCATACCAATACCTTAGAGTGTTTGGTTGTAGAGCTTTTGTTCACATCCCAAAAGATAAGAGATCAAAACTTGACAGCAAGACAAAAGAGTGTATCTTCCTTGGGTATGGAGATGAAGAATTTGACTATAGACTATGAGATCTTGTTGATAGAAAAATTATCAGAAGTAGAGATGTAGTATTTTTGGAACACCAAACAATTGAAGATCTATCGAAAGATAAAGAACCAACATTGTTCAAAGATTATCTAGCTGAACCGAGTTTAGTTGAAGCATCAAGGGAAGATGACACAGTTCCAAAAGCTGATCAAGATGACAAAGAGATGATACTGATTCAGATGATTTAGATGCACCTTCGGATAGTTAAGTTGATGATGATGTCAAGCAATCTATTGAGCAAGATGCACCAAAGCCAGAGCCTCAAGTGAGAAGATCAACAAGAGAAAGACAAGAATCAAATTGGTACCCTCCAACTGAGTATGTGTTATTAACTGAAGGGGGAGAACAAGAGTGTTATGAAGAAGTCTTGTCACATGAGCAGAAAATTGAGTGGATGAAAGTCATGCAGGAGGAGATGTAATCTCTGCATGAGAATAACACATATAAACTGGTGAAGCTTCCTAAAGGCAAAAAAAGCACTCAAGAACAAATAAGTATTTCGGTTGAAAAGTGAAGAAAATAATCCACACCCAAGATACAAGGCGAGATTAGTTGTCAAGAGATTCAGTCAGAAGGAAGAGGTGGACTTTGATGAGATATTCTCACTAGTGGTTAAGATATCATCAATTCGTGTAGTTCTTGGATTAACTGCTAGCAAGAACTTAGAAGTTGAGCAACTTGATGTCAAGACAGCTTTTTTCCCTGGTGACTTGGAAGAAAAAAATTACATTGAGCAATTAGAAGGATTCCAAGTAAAAGGAAAGAAACATCTGGTATGTAAATTACATAAAAGCTTATATGGGCTCAAACAGGCATCTCGTCAGTGATACATGAAGTTTGAGTAATTCATGATGCAGCAAAGATACAATAAGACAAATACAGATCATTGTGTCTTCATGAAGTATTTTCACATAATGATCTTATCATTTTGTTGCTATATATTGATAATATGCTTATTATAGGTCGTGACAAAAGCAAGATTGACAAATTGAAACAGGAGCTGAGTCAATGCTTTTCCATGAAAGACCTAGGAGCAGCAAAGCATATCCTTGGCATGAGGATCACTCGTGTTAGAGAGCAGCACAAATTATGGTTGTCCTAGGGGAAGTACACTGAGAAAGTCTTAGAGAGATTCAATATGAAGAATGCAAAAACAGTTTCATCTCCACTTGCAAGTTACTTCAAGTTGAGTTCTAGACAGTGTCCAAAAAATAATGCTGAGAAAATAGAAAATGAAGAATGTACCATATGCATCTGTAGTTGGTAGTCTGATGTATGCAAT
>LTAE01001962.1:34553-48576 GCA_001647135.1 Pontederia paniculata | reverse complement strand
TCATTTCTGATCGATCGATCTTCCTCTGATCCCTCATTGATCTTCATTATCGGTCGCCCTTTTTACACCTTTGGTCGATCGTTTATATGCTCTCATCCTCTGATGTTGGTCGACCGCTTATATCCTTAGGACGCCCACTGCACACATATGGTTCTTCTGATATATATTACGTGTGCAGTGGTCATCCATTCTTGTAGCTCAGGTCGACCACTGTACTAAACTTGAATATATCCTGTTGCAGAAATCAGCTCAAACAAGTTCATCAGTATAGGCTGAGTTCACTTACAAATTTGTGATCATTCAAAATATTTTCGGGATCCTAGATTCAACAAAAGAAAGTGATCATAGATGCTCAAGGCAGCCAATGCATCACCATCAAGGAGAAAAAATGATGATATTGGCGATCAAAGAGCATAAAATTCTAGAGAAGGGATGTAAGGGTTACCTGCCCAACATCATCAAGTCAGATGCCCTTGCTATTGATTTGCAAAAGGCAGATGTGGTCAGTGAATTTTTTGACGTCTTTCCATATGATGTTAGTGGGCTATCTCCATAGCGAGATATCGATTTCCACATTAAGCTTCTTCCCAAGATGGCCCCTGTCTCTAAGAATCCATATCGGATGGCTCTAGCTGAGATGTAGAAATTAAAAAAGCAAATACAGAAGCTACTCGACAAAGGGTTCATCCGACTGAGTGTCTCATCTTGGGGCACGCCAATCTTATTTGTGAAAAGCAAGGACAAATCTCTCAAGCTTTATATTGACTATAGGATGCATAACAAAGCCACAATGAAGAACAAATATCTGCTACGATAATTGATAACTTATTCGATCAGTCTAAGGCTTCAATTTTCTCTAAGATCGACCTGTAGAGCGGCTATCACCAGCTTCTGGTTGCTGAACATAATATTCTAAAGATTGCATTCAGGTCGAGGTATGGGCACTATGATTTTTTTGTCATACCTTTCGGACTGACAAATGATCTTTTATCCCTTTATGGATCTTATGAACAAGGTGTTTAGGACATATTTAGACTAATTTGTCATCGTCTTTGTGGATGACATACTAATCTATTCACCTAGTTCAGAGCAGGATCAATAGCACCTATGGATTGTGTTTGAGACTTTGCGACAAAATCAATTATATGCAAAGTTTTTTAAATATGAATTTTGGCTAGAAGAAATTATGTTTCTCGAGCACATTGTCCCAAAATAGGGAATATCAATGGATTCAGCAAAGGTTGAAGTCATCACCAAGTGGCCACAATCGAAGGATGTTATAGAAGTTTGGAGTTTTCTCAGGTTAGTAGGTTATCATCGATATTTTATAAAGGATTTCTGACAAATCTGATGAGGAAGGACACAAAATTTGTATGGACACAAAGGTGTGAAGACAATTTTTAGGAGTTGAAGACTTGGCTCACTTCAGCATCAATACTCATTGTTTCTTCTGGTAGTTGTGGGTATGTGGTGTATAGTGATGCGTGTGGCATCAACCTAGAATGTGTTTTGATGCAATACGACAAAGTGATAGCATATGCATAAAGGCAACTGAAGAAGCACGAGGTTAATTATCTAACATATGACCTCGAGTTGGCAGTAATAGTGTTTGCGTTGGAGCTATGGTGCCATAACTTGTATGGCGAGAAGTTCGAGGTATTCACGGATCACAAAAGCCTCAAGTACCTTTTTTCTCAATGGGATCTTAATATGAGACAATGTCGGTGGATCAAATTTTTGAAGGATTACGAGTTTTCCATTAACTATCACCTGGGCAAAGCTAACCTAGTGAAAAATGCTTTGAGCCGAAGAAGAGGAGGATCATTGGCTTGCTTGAGGGTACACATGTGGAACCAGATGGAAAACATTCTCTAGTGGAACTCAAGACCTAGCTAGAGTGGGTAGTATGGATGTTGCATGACATCCAGCTAGATTTGATAAACAAGATTATTTAGGCTCATATAGAAGATTCATACTACAACCACATGGTCAGCAGATGTCGTAAAGAGCCAACCGATTTTTTGACGTCGGTATATGGTGACATCAAGTTTAGAAATCATCTATGGGTCCCTAACAATGAAGCACTAAAAAGAGAGGTTTTGAATGAATGCACAAGTCATAGTTCACCATCCATCTAGGAAGCACAAAGATGTATAAGGACTTGAAGAGAACATTCCAGTGGAAAAATATGGAAAAGGAGGTTGCAGATTTTATCTTTAGGTACATCGTCTGCTGATGCATGCATTTTCTAACATATTTTATGTCCTACATTAGGTCTGTTTTTGAGTCAATTCTTCATGGCATGCATCCATTTGGTCCATATTTGATTATATTCTTTCAAGTTCGAAATCTACTCTGTTTGGTGTTTTTATTATAGAAAGGCAGCTGATATGGCAAGGGAAATAGCTTTTGGACAAAAACCGAAGAAAGAGTGAAGTCTGGAGAAGAAAAGCCAAGTCATACAGCTATCATGGGCCGTGATGATCCATTACAGGCCGTGATACATGGAGGCCATTTTAAGATGACGTCCATTACGAGCCATAAGAAGGCATATAACAACCACAACCCAATATCACGACATCAACAAATACTGCTCGACTTGAAGATCAGATCTTTATGGATCGTGATGAACATTACAAGCCGTAAGATATAGAGCTAGCGAAGTTCAAACCAATTCGATGCCTGACTTACAGATCATGAAGATATGTAATGGGCCGTGATGAAGTCAATATCAACAGAAGCAAAATTTATCAAGTCGTTACGCATGATTACGACTACTACAGAGATGCATAAAGGCCACATCAGTTTAGTTACGGGCCGTGATGCTTTATCACGGGCCATAAGGAGATCAACTGCTACAAACAATCAGCACATAATGATGCTTTATCATGGAATGTTACTGCTACTTCAGAGAGCATCAAATGGCACATACAGAACTTCACGAGTCATAACATCATGTAACGGGTCATTATGTCACTACTTACGGGATGTAATAAGAAGTCACGACATCTACAAGAGCGTCATCAATCGCCTATCATATTATTACGGGCCGTGAAAGGAGGATTGGCAACATCAGATCAATGCACGAGTTATGGGCCGTAATAGATTATTACGAGTCATGACATGTTGAGCAGAGAAGCACCAAATAGACTTACGGGCAGTGATATCCTCTTATGGGTTGTAAGAAAGAGATGGACGATGATATACTTGTGAATTCAAAGTGGTTCGACGATCAGGAAGATTCTGATTTGATCTAAGATTTTGGAGATCCGATTTTAGAGTTGTTTTGGGGTTAAGGCTATTTTGATGAAGTTTCAATCACTACCCTTGATCGAAATGAGGATTTGATCAGAAGGCTCATACGAAGACTCTATCTTCAGCCCTAGAAACCCTAGGGTATAAGATGCTTCATCTTCAACCTGAGAAGGCATGCTAGGAGCCATCAACCTGTACTTTGAAGCCAGAGAACGAAGGACTACTCCCGAAGGGCTGCTAGACGAGGAAGAGTTTGATCATCCGTTAAGGAGGAGATTCTGAGTTGTCTACTTTCCAAAAGAGTATTTCCTGTTTCACTTTATGTTGGGATAAACATTTATCTTAGTTTCTGTAATTCTCTTAGGACGAATTTGATCACTAGGCTTTGCATGATTTTATGTTTTCTAGACTTTTGTTTTTATATCAGTATTTATTTTTCAGATCATGTTTGCCTGAGTCATAATTCTATGTTGATCATTAACTGTGTAGTGTGATTAACTTGTTTTGCAATTCATGACATGTTACTTTGATTCGTTAAGGACAAAGTAGGGCGTGGTCTGCTAGTTAACCCATTAAGAGTAATTTAATAGTATAGAAATAATATTGATTGCATTATGTGATATTAATCTAAAAAGTAAAACCGTCAAGGAGTGCTTGTTAGGTTAACATCATTATAGTAGTTGATTGATCCATTAAGGAAAATCATACCTAGAAGTGTTCCTAATCCATATAAAAGTAATTGTTGAGAGATTTCATGTGTTAATCATTTCTATGAGAATTTTTGGTGCATATATTTTTCATATTATCATCTAGGCCCTAGTCATCAACCATTATCTTTGTGAATATTCATTTTTTTATCTTACTTTTACTTTCCTATTTCTGAACTTGAACCAATCTTAAACCAATGTTATCTCCTATTAACCTGTGGGATTAGATAGTTACATAGTTCATCGTGGGTTCGACACTCTACTTTATTACTTTAATACTTGTTCTACTAGTGCACTTGCTAGCATCTGATTTGATGTGTTCGTATTTTTCGCATCATCTGCCAGCAGGTGAAGATCAAACATCAGATAGCATATGGGACGCTTAAGCCTTTGGATATTCTAGAGTGGAATTGGGAGCACATCATCATGGACTTCGTGACCAGCTAGCCCCGGACTAAGAAAGGTCACAACCTATCTAGGTGGTGGTGGATCGACCGACAAAATCTGCCCATTTCCTTCCTATGAAGTGGAAGCAATCAGTCAAAAGTCTAATGGATCTATATATCAGTGAAATCATCATATTACATTGGATTCCTATTTCCATTGTGTTAGACAAATATCCTATATTTGCATCTAGATTCTGGAGGAGCTTCCATAACTCCTTCTGGACAAGGCTGAGTTATAACACAATATTCCACCCCTAGAGTGATGGCCGGTCTGAGACGACCATCCAAACACTTGAAAATATGCTTAGGACTTGTGCACTCAATTGACATTGTAGTTGAGGCGAACACTTACCACTTATAGAATTTGCCTACAACAACAAATATCACACCAACATTAGTATGGCACCTTATGAAGCTTTCTATGGGAGACCATGTCATTCACCAACCTATTGGAGTGAGGTTGGAGAAGGAAAACTCTTGGGCCCGAAAGTTGTACAACACTATCTCGATAGAGTTGACTTAATCAGAAGAAGAATGAAGGCAACCGAGGATCAATAGAAGACCTATGAGGATAGGGACAAACGAGAGCAGATTTTTAAAGTTGGCAATAGGGTTATGCAATTAATTTCCCAGTTACATGTATGGACTTTTGGTGATCTATTGTATCCAAGTATTAGATAGAGAGTTTGTTCGGTTATTCATGTATTTAAATTTGCAAATCATTAGCCTAGATACAAAGATTCATTTCATTAGAATATAATTGTAATAAACTTGATTTAATGTTTTAAACATCGAAAATCTCTGCCATTATCATTGTCATCGCGTCTTATAACAATGGAATCTTCATGGCTCGTGATGTGATTGTCATGGCTTGTGATGCTAGTTGTCACGAATGTGATGCGCATGTATGCATCCGTGAGGAAGATCGCCAAATAATTCACATTCGATCATGGTAATGACACCCATGTCACAGCCTGTGACTAGCAAATCGTGAGAACGACATGTTTGGTCGCAATCATAACACCCATGATATGGCCCATGACCAACAAGCCATGAAAAGACTGTATTCAATCATGGTCGTGACGCCCATGTCACGGCTGATGACCATCAAGTCGTGCAAAGATCGTATTAGGTATGGTCGTGATGCGCATGTCACAACCTATGACTATCAAGTCGTGCAAAGACCGTATTCGGTCATGATCGTGACACTCGTGTTACAACTCATGACCGGTAAGTCATGAAAATATCATATTAGGTCACGGTCCAAGTCATGGCCCATGACCAACAAGTCATGGAAGACACCCTATGCAATCACGGTCGTGACACCCAAGTTATGACATGTGACTTTGTTGTCATGACTTGTGAAAATTATTGTTACGGCCCATGACTTACCTTTCACGATCCACGTAAGCGTTGTTTCACTCCATATTGTGATTCAAATGATCATGATTGTTATCTTAAATATATGTATAATGTTGTGATACAATAAGGACCTATATTAGGTATACATGTAAGGGTTAACAAGATTAATGATTGTGGTCGCTATGCGTATCATTATGAGAGTTACCATTTATCGAATGTTTCATATCGTTAGAAGTTGATGGTTTAGCTGCAGCAATACCACTTTGATCTTGTTGTAATTGCTCCCCATCTTGCAGCGAAGTGAATACTCGAGTATCCTCCTCACACTGTGGGCATATCATTATCGTGGTTGGTACTCCTACTGACATTATCATCTTATTATCATGGAGAACCAATGTAAAAGTTAAAACGAATATCATGAGCAATGTACCATTTATTGACTACCGAAATGAATATAAAGGCACGGTTAAAATACTAATGGGATAAGTCAAACTTAATCACTTATATATCACCTAGTGTATTACCATAATGTAAAACCTTGAAAAATAGGATTTGATTGCAAATGAGCAACCCATCGATTTTGGAAAACATAATAAAGGGATTGTACCATATAGGGTTGTATATGCTTATTCCACTGTGTTGCTACCGAATTTTCATTCCATCGGATTCAAATAGTCTTACCGTTGTTCCTTATCATCCTTATTGTTTAAAAGAAAATAAAGATAATGTGACCTTGGAGTTTTGTTTCTTACCGTTTGGCCTTACTGAATTGATTTGAAATGAAATCATTGTTGACCTTTGGACTTTCTTGTTTACTGATTGACTTACCGTTTAAAGAATATTATTGAATGTGAATCGTCATTTGATTTTCTGTTGCAATTGACATATCATCCTATACTGTATCAACCCAGAGGTGTTATTATTGATCCTTATCACTTTGAAGTCCCATTTGAGTTGGCTCATAATGATTCATCCATATCATCATTATTGTTTTGTTTCAACATAGAGTTAATGACCGTCATGTTATTTTTATGTTTATTCTATGAAATTTTATATCTACTTGTGCCTTACACATTCTAAAGCACACGAGAAATTATTTTCCATGTATTTGATCCTATAGGTAATTGATCTTGCAATAGATGATTGTGTTGGTGGCATATGCGGCGACAAATTTGCTCATGATGGTGTTGATGCTATACGCAAGACTGATTCTTAATGTCCTTTTGTTTCGCTTAAGAAAGTTGTTGTAACCTCTAGAACCATGTTGCGCTCTCATGATACATTTGATTTGAGCGCTTTCTATATTTGTTTTAGACTTCCGCATTTTATTATGTGAACCTTCTTCTTTCATTCAATAAAGTCTTTCGCTTTTATATTTATATTCTTGACTCATCAAGGTAGTCAAGTTTTTGTTCAATATATTGTAACGTCATAGTGTCTCCAAGTCCGTATTCTGCCACGTGGTGGGGGTGTTACAAGAACACTCATAGAAGGTGATAAAACATATATGGAATGGGTTTATAATATAGTCAATCTTTCAAGTCAGATCCCTATTAAGTGCTTAGTATTATAAATTCTACTATTGAGAAGATGAAAAGTCAAGGACAAATGGATCCCCTATTTGACCTCCTCCCCTCCTCTTCTTTCTTCTCGTGATGTTCAACCAGCAATTAATCCTTCAATTAATGGTCTGATCTTTCCAAACCTTTATGCATATAGCTACTCAACGTAGTTCGCAGCTACACATCTCCTACAACTCCCTCTATTATAGGTGACAAACATGGTCACAACTCACGCATCTGTCATGCTCCTTCTGTTATAAGAGCTACCTAAGATCGTGTCTCACCAGCAACTCCTCGATTGTGCTCGCATTCGTAGCGGCTAGTATGTCAATATGGTGTCCAGGTACATTGCCAACTTAGGTGTCCAACGGACAAACGAGCGAGCATTCATGGAAACGGTAGGCGTTGGACAATAGGAAGGCGTAATCAATGGGCATGACGACCACACAATAGGGACAGACGGAGATAGGTACATGACCTTTCAAAAATGGAACGTGCTCTAAGAGTCTCCATCTGTTGTTTGGAAACCTCTCTCCCTTTCACATTGTTATCAGGGCTCTTTTCTCTTTGGCGACTTGCTTTCTCACATCACATGAAGCTCCATTGCTCTTTCTATCTTCTCTCACTAGTCACTATAACACCTCTTTGTTGCTGCCCAAACTCCTATGACCTTCAACGACGACAAATTGCCATTGGATCACGTTGTCTCCACCTCCCTTGGTAATCGACCATCATCGACGAGGATCCTGAATCATGCTCTACAAAATTGACGATGAGACTTGTTGTCTCATGAGCGCCCGAACGTGGCCGATTAACCACAAAATCGCCATCGACGAAGTTGTCCTGGTAACGCTAGTGAAAGGCACCATCAGAGATTGAAAAGTAACCTTCTCTCCATTACTCGATATCAATCAGAGCCATCATTTTCTTCTTCCTTATTTGATCACAATCGTTGATTTTCTAACTTGATTTATCCTGACCATAGGATTAACTTATTATATTCAATCTTGATCCTAGATATATATAGTTTTTTATTATTTAATTCTGGTCGTTAGATTTTCTTTCGAATTTTAATATCAGATAAAATCTTAGTCATAGATATTTATATTGTTTTAATTTCAGCCATTGTAACTGATTTTGAATTTGAGCAGTAGGATTAGTAACTATATTTATGTTTTGATCTTATCCGTGTATATGTCATATATTGAATGCTTTAATCTGAACCATTGAAATATATGAATTTTAAATTCTGGCCATTATAACATATGATCTAATCTAAACCACACATGCTATATTTGTTTTAGATTTGGCCATTATAACTCGCCACATATCTCAATCGTATGATTAATTATTTTGTCTTAATCTTGAACGACTATTTATGTATAGCCTTTTGGCCCGTTCAAAAAAAATTTCATTTTAAAGCCCATTTGAACAATAGAATTTCTCTCATTTTTATAAAATTCCTTTTGATTATTAATTGCCCATTTCACATAGTTAGTTTTATTCAAAGCATTTTGTTTATTTATTAAATTAATTTAGAATTTCTCCACTAAAATTAGTATTCTACGATTTTTGATGAATTATTAATGAAATTACTTATTGTTTGTCAAGTTTCGTCACAAGTTTTATTTGCGAAATTTTAGATTTTATTCGCTTATAGATCTCAAAATTATTTTCATCATGAAATTTGTTTGTATAAGCATTATTCAATAGTTATTATTATTGTTTTCAATAATATATTTTTTATTAAACCCTACATTGTTAAAAGTATTTTTTTTAAAAATAATATATTTATAGAATTTTCTAATATCATAGAAAATACTTTATTAAATTTTTATTATATATACACGAAAATTTACATTAGCATAAATTTTTGTATATTCGAAACTTTACGGAATTTTATTTAAAATACCTATTGAACTTATTATTTAAAAAAAATAATATAGTATTTGTATTATATTCAAATCATTTTAAATAATATTTTGATATATAACTTTATATCTTTTCTGAATATATATATATATATATATACGTATATATGTATTATGTTTTCTTTATTGTGGAAAAGATTTTATATAATCACATTTATTCTCAAAACATTTTTTGAGATATCTTTTCCAAAGATATTACGCACAAAATTCAAAATTTATGAGTATTTTTGTACAAAATATTATTTTTACTTATTTGACTTTTTATAATATTATTCTGGAAATATAATAATACCAAAAATAATATTTACTTTCAGAAATATATTATTGAAAATATTTTTTTACTTTTTAGAACTTTTAAATTAAGAAATTTATATTTTTCAAGTTTATAATTAATTTGTAAGTATTCTCTTCAAAAATTAAAAGTAATATTGGATATTTTTTTTAAAACTCTACACTTATATAATCATTTTCTCGCTATAATTAAAATTTATTTTTAGAAAATGTCAAAGCTTAGATCGTTGAACTAACTAAACAAGATCGTTTTATTTGTGCCAACTACGACACTTGAAGTTGTATAAATTAAATATGACTTAGCTCATGACAATCTTCAAGATTATCTAAATGTCGCCCTAACAACGCTTTCAGAAGGAGCCACTAGCAAGCAAAACATAGCTCATATTGTAGCTATAAAGCAAAAGAAGTCTGATGATGAGAAAATAAGAATCTTCATATTGATATATGTGGAGGATAACCAGATTAGGATTTTTTGAGACGCATGAAAGCGCCTATGAGCTTTAGGAAGCTATAAAAAAGAAATATGCGTTCAAAAGAGACATGAATGTACAATTTTTATTGCACAGACATACCATTTGTAAAATAAAGTCGGACGATAATATGTCCGATCATGTAACTAGAATGACTCTAATGACTAAGGACTTGTAAGTTGTATGGTGTATTGTACCTAAACTACTGTAGATCACATTAGTGCTTAATAGTCTCCCACCTGCTTTCGACATGATCATCACGCGTCGTTCGAGTCGATAAAGAAAGTTGTTGAACTGTCCTCCATCTTGGCCATTGAGCAGGAGGTGACCAAGGGAAAGAAGAAGATTTGATGCCTTTGATGCGGAGGAAAGTGTTGAAGGACAGGAGGAACATGCCCATGTTGTGAACCACCTCAAGCATGTCGGACCAAGTTTCATCCTTACGAAGAAGTGGTTCAAGCCTAACGGGTGCAAGGTTCCAAGAGGGGCTTGTCACGTCTATGAAAAGTTTGGTCACTTCAAGGCCAACTGACCAGCCTCCCTCGCACTAAGAAGGGTCACGATGCAATTTGGGTAATAGCTGATCGTCTAACACAATCAATCCACTTCCTACGGATAAAATGGAAGCAGCCAGAGGAGAGTCTCATGGAGTTATACATCGAAGATATTATTAGACTACATGGAGTTCCTGTCTCAATAGTATCCGATCGAGATCGTCAGTTCATAGCTCGATTCTAGAGGAGCTTCCAGAGTGCATTTGGATGAGGTTGAGTTATAGCACTGCTTTCCACCCTCAGACCGACCATCCAGACTTTGGAGGATATGCTACGGGTGTGTGCACTAGACTGGCATGACAACTGGGATAGTCATTTGCCCTTGTTGAGTTCGCGTATAATAATAGCTATCACTCAAGTATTGGCATGGCCCCGTTTGAGGCACTGTATGGGAGACCTTGCTGTTCACCGACCTGTTGGAGTGAGGTTGGCGGGTGAAAGTTGCTAGGCCTAGAAATTGTCCAACAGTATGCGGACAAAGTGGATTTGATCAAGGAGCAGATGAAAGCGGCATAGAGCCGACATAAGACTTATGCAGACAAAGGAAGGCGCGAGTAGGTTGGAGATAAGGTGATGCTGAAAGTTTCTCCCATAAAAGACGTCATGAGATTTAGTAAGCTGGGAAAGATGAGTCCCCGATATGTTGGGCCTTTCGAGATACTCGAGTTGGTGGGCGAGGGAGCATGTAGATTGACACTTCCACCGATGTATGGGCATGTACATAATGTCTTTCATGTGTCTATGCTCCGAAAATATCTCCACGATGATGCCAATGTGATCGGAATTAAAGAGCCAAATCTCAAGGAAGATCTAACATACGAAGAGCAACCGGTGGGTATCCTTGAGCGTCGGTTACAGAGCCAAAATAATAAAGAGGTTCCACTAGTAAATGTGGTGTGGGGTCATCACCATAATAATGAGGCCACTTGGGAGCTGGAATCAGAAGTGCGCAAGGAGTTCCCGCATCTTTTTGATAAGCCTTTATTTTATCCTTGAATTTGAGGACAAATTCTTTTTAAGGGGTTTATAATGTAATACCCAGATCCGGGAACCCGCAACCCGGATCCAATAAGGGTAAAACCACTATAAATAATCCTAGGGGTTTGAGCCACAGATTTTTTTAATAGAAAATTTGTGGTCGGCTCTAGGTATGACGAATCCTTCTCCCCCGTCTTCCTATTTGTTCTTCGAACCACTCTCATCCCATGTGTTTTATTCGGCCTAGGAGAAGAAGACTCACGATCTCAGCAAGAGAGACACCAAAGATGACGCCCCCGAACGCATAGGATAAACCTCGACGAACTCGAAGGTATGTTCCATGCGGATTCCTTGTACATAAAATAATGTATTAGATATGCATGATTTTCGCGGATTTTTCCCTAGAGATTTATATATGTGATCGGACCCTAGGGCTGCCGAAAAATCGCGCAGAACCCTAGCAAACAGTCGAATTTGGAGGCCGGCGCGTTGCGCGCCAGTGATCGTGCGTGCTAGGCATTGTGCGCACTTGGCAGCGCTGGGCGCAACCAAGTGCGTCAGGCGTTGGGCACACCTAGCGGTACTATGCGCGCCAAGGCGTGGTGCACGCCTGGCAGCGATGTGTGAGTCAGGGCGTTGAGCGCGCCTGGCGGAGAACGGGCGCAGGCGGCGCATGGCATGTGCCAGGTGACGCGGGACGCGTGCGGATGAAGCACGACAGGTGACGTGCGCGGGCGATGCACGAACACGATAGGTGACACGGACGGATGGAACGATGCAAGGCAGGAGGGCGCAAAGCGCGCTGGACAGGGTGTGGAGCGCGCAAGGCGAACGCAAAGCACAGCAAGCAACGTGGCAACATGAAACCCTAGAAATAACATGGTATGTGCCGCCCTGCCGCGGTCCGTGTTAATCTTACAGGACATGGACCATGTTCTGGCAATACAGCCATGTCCTCGAACCAGTTTATAGGACCCTTTAGAGTACTTCTTATTGTAGATAGGTTGAACTATAGGACTCTCTCATGATAAATGATATGAAACTTAAGGATCTTGATGAGGTAATGGTACAAGATTAATAATAAAATAAATAGGACACTGACTATTGTTTGGAGTCGCAGTGTTAATAATATAGGGCGTGTAGCGTGGCTACTACCTGGTTCCTATTGTTCAGCTAGCTTCCGTTGTGCAACGAAGATGATACACGTGCATCCTTCCGTTTTTAGGGCATTGGTCATGGTTAGTGCATCATCACTAGCAGTTGAGCATACCTGTTAGACTCATGAGCAATTAAATAAATTATCCAAAGTCACTTGAATGCATGAATGGGAGAAGATCAATGATAAGTGTGATAAATACACCCATAAAATGAGCATAATACATGTGTTTTATAGCATTAATACGTGTCTCGAGTTTTAATGGATATCAATGTAAATGTCTCCAAGAATGAGTGTCTACTCAAAATTATGTATGATTCGTGTAGGACTCAAGAATTGGATGGGTGGAACACTTGAAGAGGATCCACCGAGTTCAGACAAACACTCAACCGTAGTGCATCCTCCCATCCGACCATAGCGCATCCCAGCAAGTCGTAGCGCGTCCATGCGTGTCATAGCGGTCATTGAATGGTCGTAGCGCATTCCTGAAGAGGTCGTAATAAGTTCAAATAATCTGTAGCGCTCGCCAGTACCGCAATGCCATCAAACCGTAGCAGCTATTTAAGGAACGTACACACATGTTGACAGCCGTAGCGCATCTCTCAAGTCGTAGCGCACTTCCGAAGTCATAGTACACATTATCACGGCCGTAGCATCACTCTCTGGAGGTCATAACAAGGCTAGGAGGTCGTGAATGGTTGGTGGCCTATAGTGGCCATATATATAGATAACTAGGGTTTCTCTCTCTTACGCTCCCCACTCTTTTGGAGGCCGAAATTAGAGCACTTCTAATCATATTAAAGGATTCTTACATTTATATGAAGTACATTTAATGTTGCTTATTTATGACTTTGAAATATGTTGAATGTTAGTGTTTAAAACTCGTGTTTTGAATGTGATGATGAATTTCTCTTCTCTTATTTGTTCTCCTTTCTCTTCCCTAAATATGATGAACTAATCTCTCTTGTTTTAGGGTTAGATGAAATTTAGGATTTGATTGTTTGGAAAATAGTGATTATGCATATATGCGGCTCTTTTGTTTAGTGAACATCTTGTCAAATTCTTATGAAATTAGCTACTTCATTCGAATTACCTTAGGTTGTTAAGTGATGAAAGTCATCTTAATTAACTAGTAAATTTCACTAAACATGATATATGAGTGCTATCTAGAAATAAAAGTACCTTGTATTGCTTCTTGATGCTCATGAACATAAATGCAATTATTGTTAGAGTGAATGCATGAAAATGTTATTCCATAACCCTAATTAGAATTGTGTTGCCTTGAAAGAGGAATGCATGATTATTTGA